>JAGGCT020000417.1:70000-75000 GCA_017654935.2 Phymorhynchus buccinoides
ATCCACTGATGTATTTAGTTTTACATTAAGGTCAAGGTCGCGCCAGTTACGGGGTTCAAACCCCGAAACACATAATCACTAATATCTCGCGAAGTTTTGCATGTATTTCAATGCATTTTTTCCCCACAACATTTCTTGTGAATGGTCTATAACACAGATGTCATGAATTTTTCTGTGCGCGCGTGTGCGGATGATCGTGCGCGCTCAAATCAAGGGTTCAAACCCCAAGGCTGTATATCAAAAACTATTCAGTCTATTATCGTCAAATTTGGTATACTTGTTGCACAATATGCAAGCTATCCACTGGTGTACTTAGTTTTACATTAAGGTCAAATTTACGCCATTCCGATTTCGGAATACCTGTGCGATGCTGCGAGGGGACTTTGCAGCCGCTCAGCGTTGCACTTGTTTTCTCTGTCATGTATCGCATAATAATAAAACCGTACACCGACCCACATAACCTTATATATCACTTGATCAGCACGACGAAAGGAATGTAGTGGGTGACATATGGAGCCTCTTGACCTTGACCTTGGTATTTGACCTTGAGGCTGTTACAATTAAACAGTCATACAACTATATATTGGAATCACACAATAATGCAGTGGGAGGCATTTTAAAGCTTATTGGCCTTGACCTTTGACCTTATTTTGTTGTTGTTGTCTGTCCAGGCCGTATCTTGTGAATTGATGGACGGAATCACTTTACATTTTTGTGTGGAGGTATTGAAAGAGGACGGGGTAAGATTGGGGGTGGGGGGTGGGGGGTGCAGGACAAAAAGGGTTATGGGCTTGGGAGGTATATGGCGTAACGTGCAAAAGAGAATTTTGGTGCCCGTGCCGCCGGTTTGCGCTGCATCTGGTGGGCGCTGCATCTGGTGGACTCTGCAGTGTCAGAATGTAGTTCTAGTTACACGAATGCAGTTCAACATAATATAGGGACTCTGAAGACGTCAGAGAGAGAGAGAGAGAGAGAGAGAGAGAGAGAGAGAGAGAGAGAGAGAGCGAGAGAGCACTAAAACCACCACAACATCATTGGAATAATAGCAGCAGCAACAACAATGACGACAACGGCGACGACGAAAATATAAAAAAGGAAAATACGTAAACAAAATAATCAACTTTTTTCTAAACTTTTTAGGTCCACATAATAAGACGAGGCATTGTATTGATTACACTTTTGTGATCTACGTTCTAGGCCTAGCTGTTCATATTACGCAGATCCAATATTTCCCCACACGACAGGCGCGCGCGCCGTTTCACGAGCTCTCGTAACGTACCGTAGCCTAATATGAAGCGCACGTCATGCCTATGACGTTCATTCCGACGCACGCGCCAATATGAATATGAATAATTATCCTGTTATAAAACAGAAAGCAGAAAACAAAACAAGTCTTCGCGAAAAGTGCAAAGTTCTTTGGTGGCGAATTTTAGTAGTGCATGTGGTGTAGCCTAGGTACGTCGTGTTTTAAAGGCATGTAACAATCTGTGTCAGTCGATACTAGGTGAAGACGGGGTAAAAAGCCCATGGGCGGGTAAGAAGCCCATGCCAATTATCTCATGAAATGAAGCAAATTTCTGTCCAATTTTGCCCATGAGACGAGTGTTAATGTTTAGCATTCGTCCCACGGGCAAATTTGACTGACATTTGCTTTATTTCATGAGATAATTGGCATGGGCTTCATACCCGCCCATGGGCTTTTTACCCCGCCTTCACCTATAAACATTATTTTTGTCCTTTGTCCCAATGCAGTGGGCAAAGGAGAAAATATTTTTTATTCGTTTAAAAACGGTTTTTAATGAGTGGGGAAATCAACGAGAAGACTTGGTTTATTAGATCTTGAATATCTGTAAGTATAACTGGGTTATGAACAAATTTGTTTGACTCTTTCTGCGGCTGACTGCCACCCCCATCCCCCCTCTTCCACTCTCCCCCCCCCTTGTGACATAAGCCTGTTTGTGAAATTCACTTTAATTAAATTGCTATTCATATTTTTATATTTCTGAATGTGTTTATTCACTATCTCTTTCTTTGTAATAGGCCCTACGCGTGATACAGTCTGTTTTCTCTAAATCAGTTTGAGTTGCTAGTTCTTTTCTATCTTCTGAATTTTTTTAATTTGCTTTACCCAAGAATTATTTTTTTTAAATACAAAAAAAACCACCACAACAACAAAACACACAAAACAACAACCCCAAACCACTAGCTTATGCTTATTAACTTGGTTACGATATTTTTCACTTGTGCATACTGAAAGTCTCTGGGTTACGCCCTTACTGGAAAATAGCAAGTTATTTGTTGAAATTCCCCTGAAGTCGGAGTGTGGCTGCCCACGTTGCGGGGTAATCAAAAACGGTCACATACGTAATGTTCTCATCCCTAGCTGGTGCATTTGAACCATAGTGTTTAAGTGCTTTGGCTGTTGGGATGATCCCTGGAGTCTTTAAGCCAGGTTACGACAACGACAACAATAACGACAACATTTGTTGAAATTGTTTTGTGGAAAGAAAGTGTTTACTCTCTCTCTCTCTCTCTCTCTCTCTCTCTCTCTCTCTCTCTCTCTCTCTCTCTCTCTCTCTCTCTCTCTCTCTCTCTCTCTCTCTCTCTCTGAAACCCAACAACAACAAAAACTACAAACAAACAGACAAAACACCCACACCACACATATGTTACGCCCAATTCGTGGAATTGCCCATTTCATGAAATGGGCAAAATGGTTTGCCCAGTCCGTGAAATAGCCAATTTAAAACTTGTTATTTGGAAAAAAGCACTATGAATGAACAATATATTTTCGTCCATAAACACACAGAGATCTAGAATTGGTTCTAACAAAAGAAAAATGACACCTAATTATGAGTTTAACATTATTTTATTCAGGCTTATTTTGATAAAATGCTTTAATAAACATGTGGCTCAGGCATGTCCCAGAGTACTATCATTCGAGTTGGGGGGTGGGATGGGGGTGAAAATACAATGTAGAAAAATGTGCTACTGGCATTTTGGCCTAAATCGATAGCTGCGTGAATCGGAATAGGAAAAGTTGATGTACATTATCCATTGCATGAACAGAGCAAAGCATTTTGCCCAATTCATGTAATAGGCAATTTCACGGATTGGGCGTAACACTTGCACTCATTTCAGGAAGAAGAGAACGAAAAGAAGCAGAGGACATAGACGAGGAAAAGGTGAGGACAAGGACGGTGTGTGTGTGTGTGTGTGTGTGTGTGTGTGTGTGTGTGTGTGTGTGTGTGTGTGTGCGTGCGTGTGCGTGTGCGTGTGCGTGTGCGTGTTTGTTTGTGTGTGTGTGTGTGTGTGTGTGTGTGTGCTTATGTGTGTGTGTGTGTGTGTGTGTGTGTGTGTGTGTGTGTGTGTGTGTGTGTGTGTGTGTGTGTGTGTGTGTGTGTGTGTGTGTGTGTGTGTGTGTGTGTGTGTGTGTGTGTGTGTGTGTGTGTGTGTGTGTGTGTGTGTGTGTGGTGTGTGTGTGTGTATGTGTGTGTGTGTGTGTGTGTGTGTGTGCTTATGTGTGTGTGTGTGTGTGTGTGTGTGTGTGTGTGTGTGTGTGTGTGTGTGTGTGTGTGTGTGTGTGTGTTGGTCAGGAAGTTAATGGACAACAGGAGGCAAACAAGGAAGAAAACCGGAACAGAAGAAACATTACAAAAGATACGGAAAAAGAAAAAAAGAAGAAGTGTAGAGTGGCACAGTGGTAACGCGTTCGCTTCGTGTCAAGTAAACCCGAGTTCGAACCTGGATACAGGGGATTTTTCCTCTCACTTTGCACTAGGCCTTACGGTCTGAATGTGGAGTATTTCGGATGAGACGCTAAACCGAGGTCCCGTGTGCCCATGCACTTAGCACACGTTAAACCCAGTGGCAGCAAAAAAGTTGTCATTTGGTCAAAATTTACACCCCCCCCCCCCCCCTTTCCTTCCTCATCAATCACACACACAAAATCGCATGCAAAAAAAAAAAAGAAGGGTGGCGCGCCTCTGGCTGCGACGCGCTCTCCAGGTGGGAGCAACCCGATTTTTACAGAGATGCCTCTGTGACGATAAAGTACCTAATAAATAATAAATCTAATAAAGAAGAGAAAACCAGAGGAAGAAGTTAAAAAAAAGGGGGAAAGTCTCTTAGGCCCTTTACTTAAATGACTTTTATCATTGGCTGACATTTATAGGGGAAGACGGGGTAAAAAGCGCATGGGCGGGTAAGAAGCCCACCCCAATTATCTCATGAAATGAAGCAAATTTCAGTCTCATTTTGCCCATGAGACGAGCGTTAATGTCTAGCATTCGTCTCATGGGCAAATTTGACTGAAATTTTCTTTATTTCATGAGATAATTGGGGTGGGCTTCTTACCCGCCCATGCGCTTTTTACCCCGTCTTCCCCTATATATATATTTTTTTTACAAAATGGGAATGATAATATTTTGTGAAAAACAATGACTGTCAAACTATGAGGCATTGGCACCGGCTCGGCTCTTAGTGCTGTAGCTACAGGGGTTTGTTGGCCTTCGGGCGATCTTCCCCCCATCGCCAGTTGTCCTAAATTTCTTCTGGCCACGAAAGTGGGAATGTACCATGGGGAAGGCATCTTCACTACAAACAGACTTTAGCCCAGCTCACAGAACAGCAGCTGGTCCCTCTTTTTAAAAACATATGTAGAAACAATGAAGATGAAAGAAAACAGAACAAGAGAGAGAGAGAGAGAGAGAGAGAGAGAGAGAGAGAGAGAGAGAGAGAGAGAGAGAGAGAGAGAGAGAGAGAGAGAGAGAGAGAGAGAGAGAGAGAGAGGAGAGAGAGAGAGAGAGAGAGAGAGAGAGAGAGAGATAGATAGATAGATAGATAGATAGATAGATAGAGAGAGAGAGAGAGAGAGAGAGAGAGAGAGAGAGAGAGAGAGAGAGAGAGAGAGAGAGAGAGAGAGAGAGAGAGAGAGAGAGAGAGAGGGAGAGAGAGAGAGAGAGAGAGAGAGAGAGAGAGAGAGAGAGAGAGAGAGAGAG
>JAGGCT020004179.1:0-17500 GCA_017654935.2 Phymorhynchus buccinoides
TTGCAAAAGAAAAACAAATGTCTTCAAAGGCAGAGCTCCTTGTGACGACACGGTAGTCTACAGGCTCATCTGCTCAGGGAGGACCATGTTTGCTTACAGAAAGACCTCCAACGCTTGAGGAATTGGAGAAGAAGGGGGTCATGATACATTTAGTTTCACCTGGGAAGTGCCAGACTCTGCCTTTCACCCGGCGAGGAAGCTTGCATTACCCGTACAGTGCATGGACACACCTTCATGGACACCGTCCAAACAGCAAGATCTGAATGGGTGTCACCCTACAAGCAAACTGGCAGCTGGGATGTCCATGTGAACACCATTTAGCAAAGGCTAGCCAGACAGCTCAACGAACTGCGAGAGAAAAGCCTACATGGCATTTGTCAGACCTCTTCTTGAGAGGCCTATGCATGCAGGGTCTTGGCACCCTTCACTCAGAAGATTACAGACAATGTGAGATGCTGTGGCGTAGTTGGAGAGTTGTTGGCTCATAAATCCGTCAGGTTTGCGAGTGTGTAGGTTCGAATGCAGCTGGGGTCGCAGTGGTGTGTCCTTGGGAAGGCAACTTTACTCCTATTTTCCTCACTCACAAGGTGTAAATGGGTACCTGACGGTCAGTTGGGAAAAAGTCCTTGGATGAGACTTAAACCGAGGTCACGTTGCGAACGCATGCACAAAGATCTTGAGTACACATTAAAGCCCATTCCACTAATTCGGTAGGAGTAGGCCATGTGTGCCGGTGGGATGGTGACACGAACTCACATAGCATGCATCCTTGTGCGCCAGTGGCAGTCTAAATGAAGGGACTTTGGCCCGGGCGTGCGGGCAGGATAAACATCCCAATAGGAAGAAGAATGTGCAAGCAATCAACGGCAGGGCTGCCAGATTAATTGCGTAAATAGATACCATAGGACAGCCAGCGGTACCAACATATGCTACATAGGCTCAAGATGGAATTCCGCGCAGCGGTCTTGTGACCCCCTTCACTCAAGAAAGAATACAGACAAATGTGGAAGCAATCCACCGCAGGGCTGCCAGATGTCGTCGTAACCCTTTACAGTCACCTTAATTTATTTTCAGCCAAAAGTTAAAGGAAGGATTACAAGGGGACCTAGGTACAGAAACAAAATATCTGCAATATTGCAACATTCCTCTGGAATTGTCCATATATAATTTCTTAGGCATATCCTTACATCCCATTTGACCAGAAACGCCCAAGGTTCGGGTAACAGGCCCTGATATAATTTTTTGCATTATAGGACAAATTGTTTTGGTAACAGTTTTACTAACATGTTAAGCCAATTGCCTGGTGCGACATTGGCGGCGAAAGGATTAAATAGATACCATAGGACAGCCAAAGTTACCGACATGATACAGAGGCTCAGATGGAATCCACTGCAGCAACGCCGACATGCCACTAGACTCACCATGATGCATAAAATACTCAATGGCATGGTGAAAAAGCTTTACGGCTTGTTTTGTCCTACCTACCTACCTCAGCCAGAAGCGGAACGCAGGGGTAATTCACAACAGCTCGTCGCAGTGATGCGGGGGGGGGGTGCGGGGGTGTGGAGGGGGGTGTGCCAGCCTACTGGATTGTAGCGACGTATTTGAAAAGAAGAAGCTCCGCATTCCACCAGGTTCGGACGCAGTACCGTAAAGCTCCCTTGCCCACGAACAATCAAGGAGTGGAACGACCTGCCAGCACATGCAGTGGAGGCCAGACTCCAGAGAGCGTTCGCAGCCGGAGTCTGGAAGTTCCTCAAAGGACACCGCCTGCGCACCTGCTGCGGATGGTGGCCCCACTCAGGGGTCCATCAGTCTAACAAACAAGCAAAAGCCCCACCTCCCTTCCCCCCTCTCTACCAGGGCCAGCAGAAAAAAAAAAAAAACACAAAAATTCCCATTAGCTAGGACGTTTTTTGTGTGTCTGCCTCTTTCTCTTTCTTTAATCTTTGCCTATGGCCCTTTCTTCCGCTCATATGTGGATGAACCTCCACGTTCCTCGGCATACTAATCATGTGTGATTGTGGCCACGTACTGCGAAGAGATAAGAACCTTGTGATACATACTGTGTATTAGCTTCCCATCGTGTTAAGACGCATCGGAAGATAGGCAGCCTCGTTTTCAACTTTGTCACTGACCGCGAACATCAAGCTCAACAAGTCTGCTCGCGAGTTGACTTCAAGTTCAGCTGGTCAGTCGTAGTGCAGTCATTTTTTTTTGAGGCGTTTGAGAAAGAAAAATCACGCATGAGAACGGCGAGCTTGGAGTGTTCACCACTGGTCAAACGTTGGGTTTTTTTATAGGTAAGATTGGACTTGCATCAGCAACAAGATCTTATAGTCTTCGCAGTAGTAGCCACAATCAAACACACTGATTATTATGCCACCCCGGAAACCCGGGGAGGTTCATCCATATAGCCCCGTACAGAAAAGGGCCAGGTAGGTCGAAGATTAAAGAAAGAGGAGAGAGGACAGACAAAAAGGAAAAACGCCTAGCTGATCAGTTGATGGGCATCTGAAGGGACGGGAGACAGGAGGTGGGGCTTTTGCTTGGTTTTAGACTTGATGAATCCTGAGTGGGGCCACCAGCCGCCGCAGGTGCAGCAGGCGGCGTCTGTCCTTAAGGAACTTCCAGACTTCGGCTGTGAGCTCTCGGGAGTTTTATGCAAAAACAAATGCAAGAGCTTTTCTAAAAAAAAGACAATTATACAATTATAGTCTCTACAGAACAATCCACATCTGTGAATACTGTTTTGTAAACAAATAGGGAGAGAAATTTTGTTCAGCTTCATCATCTTGATTGTTGGAAGAAAATGTCACAAATTTCTGTATTTGAGTCAGACTGAAAAATAGACCAAGTTTCAACAAAATCGTACCTATTTAAAAAAACTATTGACAAACATTTGAAAAAAACGCATGTTTACACCATTTAGTATTTTTCTCATTTTATCAGTACAAAACTCTGAGAATTACGTAAGTTTAGTTTTTTCTTCTCGTATCCTACAGACTGAAAAAACTAAAAATTAAAAGGCGCCCTTCTAGTTCTAGTTCTACAGTCAGTACAGGCCCGCGACACTGATTCCGTCTGACGACCTTCTTACATTCCACACAGAACTCATCTCAATCTCAATAAATAGGAAGATGTGACAGGAGAGGGGGAAGGCGGAGTCAGAGAGGCAGGGACAGACGCGGACAAGAGAGAGAGAGACAGACAGGACAGAGAGAGAGGAGACAGACCGCAGACAGACAGGAGACAGAAACAGACAGACAACAGAGAAGAAACAGTGACAGAGGAGAACGAGATAGACAGAAACAGAGGCCGGACAGACAATAGACAGACGAGAAAGAAGATAGAGAGGGGCAAAAGACAGATACAGACACGTAGATAAGCTACAGTAACAGACACTATACAGACAGACATAGAGAAAATAGAAACAGAGACAGAACCACACAGACAAGACAGAGGAAACATAGACAGACAAACAAATTGCAACAGACAGACAAGACGAGCGAGAGACAGACAGACAGGAGAGTGAGACAGACTGTAGATGAGAGACAACAGGCAGACCGAAGAGGGGCAGAGAGACGTACAGGAAAGATAGGAGAGGCAGGACAGACAAGGGGGACGCAGAGAAGTGGAAAGAGGCAGATCAAGAAGACAGTAGATAGAGAGCAGAGACACACCAAAACAGACAGAGAAAAAGAAAAACAGTAGTCGGTCAGAGAGATGAGAGAAAATAGTAAAAGGACAGCAGACTATGCAAGCAGTACACGTGGGCACACAAACACATGAATGTTGCTAGGCTTGTGATTGTACTGACAACCAAGGGAGTAAACTCTGGTCCCGCAACTTTCGGTCTATTTCGGGATAAACCCTATCCCAAGTATCTTCCAACAAATCGCCTTGCAGAAGAAAATCTCCGTCAATCTCCACTCAGCTTCATACGATTTAGCCATAGATTAGAACTCACTCCACTACAGACAGTCCCCTTTCTTCTTCGCACTATCCGCAATGGAAGTTGCTCCACCAGTCCGTGATGGCCATTCAGAGGGGCTCAAAAGCACCTCTACTAAGCAACCATTTCTCTGCACTCCACTCCCCACCTCCACCCCTGCATCCCCCACACAATGTTTCTGACAATCCGGGGTTTTCTTCTAAAGCAGACAATGTCCGTCATTCTAAAACGATCTTGTTTAATCTGAATGCTTTGTTCGCGAGTGTGAAGGCTTCAACTTTAGGTGTGACTTCTTGTTGGACCAAAATCTGAACGTTTTTTGCAAGTTTCGACACGAGGAAAAAGCCGCCAGAATTCAAGCCAGTTCTTTTAGAGAGGTGAATGCATCATCTCCCTCCCCAAAAACTGCAATGCAATTGTGTGTGTACGCTTGTGTTCTGTCGCCTGTCTCTGTCCATATTCTCAATCGTTTGTCTCCCCCCCCCCTCTCTTCTGTATCAGCCTATGCCATTTCCAGGGGGTACTGCACATAGTGTTTGCCCTGTGTGTTCACTGTGCATGTAGCATGTGTGCTTTAGCATGTATTTGCTTTTGTTAAAGGCCCAGGTTTTTTTTTTTTTTTATCATAGTACTAGGGACTCTTAAAAATATGAAAAGGACTCTTAAAATTTGCACGGAGTCCCGGACTTCACATTCACCATTGAGGAAACACTGCTAAAATCAGAGCGCCCCCCCCCCCCCCCCGCCCCCTCCCACCCCCCCTTTCATGCATGCCCCCTAAATACAAATACTCCTGTGCATGCCATCTGGTGGGGCCCGTGTTTTCCCGGTTGACTTGGGGGTACTAAGCGGTCGTGCAGGACACTATCATGGTTGGGTCCCAGGTGTCCCTGGCAGACTGGGGAAGATTTAACGGTCGGCAGCTTTAATAGCTCGGTCTTTCCCTCTTCACAACCTCAACCCCCTCCAAATCAAATCTTCACATAATATATCTTAAACTTTTCTTTTTCCGATTTTCAATTCTCATTAAATCTTTCTACATAAGTAAAACTGTGTATCTGTTAAATTACTAACATACTTCAGTTATTTACCTGACTATCTCGTATCTTGCAATCATGTTGCTTTCTTCTATTTCCCATAATGTTATTATTTCGCTTTGTACTGTATCTTTTGCTATTCTTCTTTCGTACTACCCCCTAAAGTGCAGCAGAATTCTTGATGAAGTTGGCTGCCTAAGGAGAAGCAGATCGAAGTGAAGCGCACAGGATGTGCGGTGTCATAGCGAAAGTGGTATAGTTGCGTGTTCACGCATTTCAACTTGTTGTGAGTAGCAAGCATTGGGCAGTCAGAGCTTAGCGCCCAATGTGACAGACCTGTCACTGTCAAGAGAGATAGGCCTAACGGCTCCCAAGCAGTAGCTATTAGTGTTGAGGGGGGGTCGAATAGGAAGCAGGAGGTTACAGCAGCTGGGTGCTTGCTGGAAGGAGACAGCAAGGACGCTGATATCTCTCTCTCTGATTCAGTGTCTTGTATGCTGTTGTCTTGTGTTCTGTATCTCAGTTTACTAGTTCGGACTATTTGTACATTAGTAGGCCTATCGGGGACTTAGGCGTTACAACTTAGTGTGGCAACACACCATAGTTAGTGTCTAGTGTGGCTGGGAAAGTGTGCTGTGATTACAGTCAATTGAGCCTGGCTGCTGTGCACTGCTGTCTGGAGCCCTCTGCACGATACTGCAAACAAATGAAGGGTAAACAATCTGAATTCTGTGCACTAATTTCTGAACAAAGTGCAAAACATTTTTGCGTTCTCGTACACCATCAGGGATAGAGTTTTTGTGGTTTTTCATGAAATGGTATTCGGCAGAGGTTTCTTGTGGACAATGTCGATGGTGTCCAGCACTTTCGTTGTAGCACTACTGAAGTGGAAGGCGACTGATCATGAAGCTTGATCAGAAAGCCTAATGAAAACGATACTATGTTTTTCTGACCTTTTTATGGTCGAGGCTTCTTTTTGGTGGATTTCGTTTTATAACGTTTGCCAGTATTATTTCTTTTAATTAACAATGATTGACATGAACAGAACAAAACTTGGTTGATCGCTGCACATCGCTTAAGACATGAGAGTTGGTCCCTCCTCACAAATAAAGACAAGACCAATAGGACTCTCGCCTTCGACTACTACTTTCAGTTATGCCTAGAACAGTGTGTATTCAGTTAAAAAAATGTTGCTACACACGCATACGCACAGAAACGCACAGCACACGCACACACACACCACACAACTCTGCTATCTTCGATAGACAGAAAGCAAAACATGGTCAGTCCCCAAAGTGAACAAAAGATATGCTAAGCTAGCCTCGAAAGATGTACTTGTGACAGGATCTCCTGTTTGGCGATGATCTTAAAGGGTTTCTGCGGCCATGACTTTGCAATAAATTGGGACAGGCTGCTGGCCCCATACATAACAAACATGCAATTTGTGTTCACAGGGGGAACTACCACATTTAAAAAAATGGCGGCCCAACGTGAGGCAGAAGAGCCGAGGCTGGACCAGTCGTCAGACACCGACAACAAGACAGGGCCATGTCTACGCCAAGTCAGAAGGCCTACCACCACGAGGCAGGCACGCAAACCCCAGGACACAAAGGTGAGAAATGGCACCATGGTGTCTATGCTGAGAGTGATATATGCCTTACTATAGTCAATTACAAACAAATTTCTACCAGCATGGAAAACAAAACTTAACTAATCAGGTATGTTTTATACCGTATGGTCAAGGAGTAAAGTCCCTCTGTTTGGGGGGGGGTGAAGAGTCCAAATTCCACCAAACACTCAGTCAAGGAAACTTATTGAAGAAATAGCGATTCGTAAACTTAGAAATGAGTGACTGAAAAATCAGGCATGAAGCTAACCAATCATATCACCTGTTTTCATGGTACAAAATCTGATGGCTCATATAGTGTGACCGAGTGACCACTACATCACTAATTATTCATAGCTAGTCTACTGGTCACAGAATTGTCCAAAGCAGACGGTCAGGTGGCGCTATTTTAGATATGCTCTGTTTGCCATATCAACAGACAGCCAATTGCAATGACTAGTTTGACACCGTGTTATCGTGTCAGCAGACGACGTAATTGCCAGCAGACGACGTAATTGCCAGAAGATGAGTAATTGCGTTGTATCCTTTTTGCCACAGGGCTTTATTCAAATGAAATTTGGAAACAGGTCACATGCTAAGGCAGGCTGATAATTCAAATTGACCGCCGGCTGGTCGTGTCAGGACTTAATGTTTTGAAGGAGTGGTAAGGGGTAAAGGGATAAGGATAGGGAAGAGTGATGAGGGAACGGATGGGAGGGTGAAGATAGGGCACACTCCGCACAGACCAGGAACATATAGAGGAAACCAGACAGTTGTTGACTTTGTTTATTACTAGGACTAACGACTACGAAAGATCAGTGCCCAGAGATTACATCCGCAACGGATACAAAATATGCAAACATAAATATAAACAAGAAATAACCAATGATTAGCTATGGGACTGTAAGCCTGTTAAACAACATGAGGGAATGCAGTCACAGCAGTGGAGGGCTCATGTATGACTAAATAGCATGATTATACTGACACTGCCACAAGCCGAGCTGGGGTTTGGTAACATAAACATAGGGCCGGTTCTACTGAACCTATGCTGGCTTAACTCATACACAAAACATTTGAGTTCATGAGTAACCCAAATCAAGCATTGTAACACTGACATCACAGATGCTTGTTACTAAAAAATAGACTATTCATCAAAGTAGACTGCATCAGTTTTAGTGAAAACTGGAATAAAGACAAATTTAGGCCGGTTGAGGAGTTATCATGAAGTAGCAAGAAACTCAGTCAAAGAGAATGCCTATTTAGTTAAATACTATAGTAGCAGTAGTAACACAACACCATACGAGGACTAGCACACACCCTGATAGTAGGCCTATGAAATTAAATATGTTCAAAGTAGGCCTACACCCATCGCATGTATAAGCCTAGATCAATAATATTGATGAAGCATGGAAATGAGCCAAGTTAGGCCTTTAAACAGAAGTGGCAAAGTGCCCCTTCATGTTTGACACAGTAAAATCGTGTCACACAGAGTGGATGTGCGATGGAACAGAACAATCAGAATGTTTATAATTGTCAGTCTCTAGGACAACATCGGCCTAGCACCTAGTTTATGGAATTAAACTGACGTCCAATGTTTTTCGGTGACGGGAATAGCACAGTTTCAGTTCCGTAAAAAGGAGAACAGTGACAAGGTTAGATCATGATTAAAGTTAAACATGCTAAAACAACAATCTAATTAATCATACTGTACCAACACTCAAAACCAATAGCATACATACATTGGCTGGGAAAAACCTAAAAAACGTAAAAGCTTAGTTACCAAATAAAACAAAGAGTAAGTCACTCTAGTGAACGTGGGGTTATGCCCCTTTCCCCACTTCCGGTCACGTACATCACTTCGTTCCCAACTCATCTCTATTTACCATGCTCAAAGGCTAGTTTGATGTTTAAACCTACTCCTTTACGGAATTCATTTCAGCGTTCTTGGTGGGTTTGTTCTGGTTGATAGTTACCCTTGTTGCTAGTCTGTTCTAGCAACAAGTCTTTGCTTCTAAGCTTATATTTTGGTGTATGTTTGGAGGTGACCCCCCTAGCCGGTGTTCTTGGTTAGGGTCGCCATTTTTGGGTTTCTTCTTGGTACTCTCGGTTTCTTCAGTTTGAACTCGAAGTCCTTCTACTCTGTTCTTGCTTGTTCTTAGTAGCCCAGGTACTTTGCTAGCGTTGCATAGTGTTGTTATTTCTGAAGTTTTTTCGTGGAATTTTTTTCTAGTGTATGGAAGATAGTTTGGGGACCCTCCTCGGAGGTCCAAGAGTTCATTCTTCCGAAAAGTTCGAAGCTTTCATCTTCATCGCGATAGGTGTTTCGTGGGCGCCTTGTTTCGCCCAGAAATCAGCGTCTTCTAGGTCTTCCAGGGAAATCTTCCGAAGTTCATCGAAATCGGACTCTAAATTCTCAACGAAATCTCCGTCGCCGTTTCGGACAAGCCGGTTAAGGGTTCGGTTTACCTCTGCACCTAAGACAGAGTGCCACGATCTGTGAGTGTTCAGTCGACATGTCTGATCAAAATTGCGTCCGATCAGACACCTGAAAAATTTTGACGCGTTCATTCGGCACCTGCAGAATAGCGGGGCTGTTGTCCCTTGCCAGCTATGTCATCTGTCACATCCAGGCTGGGGAGGTTCGTTTTTGTCAGTCTGTACAGCGTCTCCAGGCCCCTTCCTACGCTGTCCCCAGAAGCTTTTCGCGGAATTCTCAGACGAGGACGTTCGTAGACGGGCGTCTATAGTGCCGACCAGGAGGTCGTTACGGCCAGGAGGTCGAAGGCACCCACTGCGGGTGGTGCAAGTAGACGGTCGTCTGCTCGGTCACGAGGGCGAAGCATCCTCTCTTGCAGAGTTCGGAGAGGTGTCATAGCCTAGGCAAGAGCGACAACCCCCACGGCGGGTTGTCGCTGGCTTTGGCTCTACAGGTCGCACCCGGAACGGGTTGTCAGACCAAGCCATGTTAGGCCCAGCCAGCTCAAGCATATAGGAGAGGGTCAGCGCGGATGCTCTACACCCGACCCTCTCTATGGACGACGGGGAGATATTCATCGTGGATATTCTCTTCCGGATTATCAGCGTCGGGGCCGCACTGTCTGCCTCCTACGACCCGCAGTCCACGGCAAGCTGGTCAACAGGGCCGGAGACGGGTTTCTGGGTCTGCGCGATACCCATCCCGCCCGACGGAGGGAAACGCTCCCCGTCACGTTCTCCACGTTTCCGTGGCAGGGCGTGCGCGGGTCGACTCGTCTCGATCCCCCGGTTTCCCGGCCGCCGGTCCCCGGCCCGCTTCCCGTGTGAGGGATTTCTCCACGGTTCCAGGCCGGTACGTGCAGAGGATCTCCCTCGAGGCTCCCTCTTCGGATGAGGAGCACTCCCGATTGGCCTACCCCGTTGCCGGGTCACCCCCGCCGGAGGACGCCACTCGTGCACAGTCTTTCCAGTCCCAGTCTACGGAGTCCCCATAGAAGGTTCTCCTTCTCTGGGGTTCCCCCCTCTACATGGGGGGCCCGTGAGCGCAGGGCGGGTCACTCCTCTCCTCTACGCCCTCCTCATCTGTCTAAGTTGGACCTGCTGAAGCTCATCCAGCCGGTGTGCGTCGACGTCGTCTCTAGGCTTTCGTCTCACCCACGGTCCTCTTCTCAAGGTTGTCGACTCCTTCCAAGCCTCCCAGAAAGAGTCCCTCAGGTTAAAGGCCCTCAGTCCACGTGCTGCCTGGATAAGGCAGAGGTCTCGCTCCTAACGGGCAAGTTCCCTGCGGAGCAACGCACGGACTCAGAGCCAGACGAGGAGCAGGATGTCTCTACTCCTGTGGGCTCCTTCAGGGTTCCTCGTTTTCAGCCCCCCTTCACCTTGGGCGCGTCTATGCTCCCCTTCGGAGACTACTCGCTCCTCTCCAAAGCGGAGATGGCAAAGCTCTCCCTTCCAACTCAGAACCTGGGATCTCTCCTTTTCACGCCACCGGCAGCGAAAACTCTGGAAGTATCTCTGTCCGACACTCTCAGGTCGTGCGGTGTGGTTGCCTCCCTACACTCGTCACTGTCTCGTCTCATCGGGCGTTCTCCGTCCCTCAAGCCGGACGAGTTTCAACTCTATGAGGAGATAGACGGCGCTGCGGTGGGATCTCTCATCTCCCTCCTCGACGACACCCTCACCAGTCAGGCTAACGTCGTCGCTGCCCTCAAGGTTCAGGTCTCTGCTCTTCGCCGCGACCAGATCCTCTCTTCGTCTTCAAGGTTCTCCAGGGAGGAGAAGGAGAAACTGCGTTCCCTTCCCCTTCCCCATAAGGGTGTGTTTGGCAGTAGCCTGCTCGAGAAGTCCTTGGACTCAGCGTCAAAGCGCAAGGCGGAGGTCTCCCAGGTTGCTCTGATCGACGCTGTTACCAAGCGTTTCCGCATGGACACACAGGGCACCCAGCAGAGTCGCGGAACGTTCAGACCTTCACGCCCCTACCAGGTTTTTAGGTCCTCCCACAGGCGTCCTTCTTCGTTTCGCGGGGCTTTTAAGCCCCCCTACTCTCAACCTCGCGTTACTCAGTCCTCCAGAGGGAAACTCTCCTCTTCTCGCGGAGGGAGGTCTTCTGGACCTCCCAGGCTGCAGTCGAGGCAGCCTTTTCGGTAGAGCCCGCACCCTCCCAAAGTCCTCCAACCGCCCCAGCTTCCTGCGTAGGCGCTCTGAGCGCAGCGCTACCTGCATGGAAGACCCTAGTAGGCGACGGTTGGGTTCTTCGGGTGGTGCGGGCAGGGTTTCGTTTCATGTTCCTCCAAGAGCCACCCCTCTCGCGTTCTCCCATTTCTTTTCCTCCACCGTCGGACCCGGAGAGACTTTTAATTCTCCAAGCAGAGGTCGATTCTCTGCATCTCAAAGGTGCGGTCGATCTGATCCCGCACCCAGGTCCAGGTTTCTACTCCCGTCTCTTCACGGTCCCCAAGAAGATGGGAGGGTTCAGACCGGTCCTGGATCTCTCTCCTCTCAACAAGTTCCTCCGTCCAGTCCGTTTCAAAATGGAGACTGCGGCCTCCATCCGTTCTTTCATTCAGCCCGGGGACTGGGCCACCTCAATAGACCTGAGAGATGCATATTTTCACATCCTCATACACCCGTCGAGACGGAAATTCCTTCGCTTCGTGTGGAACGCAGATGTTTTCCAGTTCAGGGCCCTGCCCTTCGGTTTGTCCCCCGCCCCTTGGATCTTCACAAAAGTGACTCGGCAATTCGCTGCCCTAGCAAGGGCAAGAGGGGTGCGTCTTCGCGTGTACCTGGACGATTGGCTCGTCCTCGGTTCCAGTCAACTGATAGGCGAAGCACACACTTCTCAGATCGTGTCCTTGGCAAAGACTAGGGTTCCAGCTCAACCTCAAGAAGTCGGACCTCACACCCAAACAGAATTTCTGCTACCTGGGAATGCGTGTGGACACTGTGAAGTTTTCGGTTTCCCCTTCTCTAGAGAGAATTCAGACTCTGTCAGAAACCCTGGACTTGGTGATCGTCTCGCCAGTGATTACACTTCGTCAGTGCCTGCGCGTCTTAGGGTTGATGGAGTCGATGGCGGAGCTGCTCCCCCTGGGCAGACTCCACAAGCGTGCCTTACAGAGACAAGTGACGGCCCTCTTTCCAGATCTGTCGCTGCTGGAGAGTGTTGTCCCAGTCGGTCCTTGGTTTCGTCAGTCAGTGCGTCAGTGGCTCGATCTGTCTTGGCTGAACAGTTCGGTCCCCATTCGTGTGCTGAGAACACAGTTCTTCCTCTTCACGGACGCCTCAAGAACGGGATGGGGGGCCCACATCGACCACAGCGAGATCTCGGGACTCTGGTCTTCGGAGCACGCCCTCCTGCACATCAACCTCCTAGAAATGGAGGCTGTTCGTCTCGCCCTCCTCCACTTCGCACCTCTCCTTCGTCGCCAGTGGGCAACCATCGCAAGCGACAACACAGCCTGCCTCTCCTACCTGCGTCGTCAAGGTGGGACGAGATCGACGTCGCTCTCTCTCGCCGCCAAGGACATTCTGTTGTGGGCTCACAGCCAGGATATCTCCCTGTCAGTAGAGTTTGTGCCCGGCAGGCTGAACGTCATCGCGGATCAGTTGAGCAGATCTTCCAAGATCCTTCCAGCGGAGTGGACCATCGCTCATCAGGCCCTTCGTCCAGTGTGGGATCTCTGGGGAAAGCCCTGGCTGGATCTGTTTGCGACTCGTCACAACTCTCGCTTGCCCATGTACATCTCGCCGGTCAAGGACCCTCAGGCGTACGCACGCAACGCGTTCACGTTCCGCTGGACCAACCTCGACGCGTACGCTTTTCCTCCGACACCCCTGATCCCGAAGGTGTTGGAGAAAGCGGCAAGGGACTCCCCGCAGCTGATCCTGATCACCCCCTTCTGGCCCACCAGTCCTTGGTTTCCGGAGGTTCTGGCCCTGGCAAAGGCTCCTCCTCTGCATCTCCATCTGACCCCAAAAACTCTGGTGCAGCCTCGGACAGGAGTCGGACACACAAACCCAGACGTGCTCAAATTGACCGCCTGGAGACTATGAGATTAGGCCTTTTGCGTCAAGGCTTCGCCAGGAGGTCAGTTGATCTCCTGCTATCTTCCAGAAGACAGAGTACGAACACCCTGTACAACCTTCGCTGGCGTTCGTGGTTTTTGTACTGTAGAGCTCATAAGATTGATGCGCTGCGCCCGTCCGCAGTGGAGTTTGTTCATTTTTTGTCACACCTGTATTCGGAAAAAGGTCTCTCGGCTAAGACTCTTTCAGGTTACAAGTCTTCGGTTGCTAACACGATCTCGATGACCCTTGGTTCTCGCTCTGTGTCGGCTTTAGCTTCCCCTTACGTTTCTCACTTCATCGATGCAGTCAGGCTTAGGACTCCTTCACGTTGCGTTCGTTTTCCTCAGTGGGACGTGTTCCTAGTCTTGAACTTTCTAAGAGATTAATGTGAGCCCTTGGGCAGTCTTTCTCTTAAGTTGTTGTCCTACAAGACCCTTTTTCTGATCGCTCTTGCTTCTACTCGTAGGGTCAGTGGTATCCATTCTCTTAGTGGTCTCCCTCGGGATGTTGAGTTCGACCCCGCTGGTATGTCAGTTACTCTCTCCCTTCTCCCTGAGTTTAGGGCTAAGACCCAAACGGGCGATGTAGATTCTGCAACTGTCACGATCTCTAGTTTAGATCCTATCCTTTGCAGTGATGACTCGGAGATCCATATTTGTCCGGTTCGTTGCCTGAGACACTATCTGTCCCGCACTAGTTCCTTCAGGGGTTCTAAGAGACGTCTGTTCATTTCTCTGAACAAGAAGTATGACAAGGACATAGCTAAGTCTACTGTCTCTAGGTGGTTGGTAGAAACTGTTAAGCTGTCTTATGCCAGTTCTGGTTCTTCTTTGCCGGGCAACCCCATCAGATCGCATGAAGTTAGGGCAATCAGTGCTTCCCTGGCGCTCTCCCGAGGAGTCCCCCTCGCCAAGGTCATGGAGGCGGCCACCTGGCGTTCCGTCAATACGTTTCTGAGTTTCTACCTGAGGGACGTATCCGTCAAGAGGTCGGACGACTCGTATGCCATCAGGCGTACTGTCGTGGCTCGTACTCCCATCTCCTGTTAACTCTCGTGAGTATTCCCTTCTGGGGTAAGTCATGTATGACCTATGGGGGAAAAGAGATTGGAGTATTACGGGTTTTAAGATGTGATGCTTAGGGAATTTGAATGTATATTCTGTGTTTAGTTTTCATTCAGCCCTTGTTCGCTTGATTGCATCACCCTCCTCCTCTTTGGTAGTCTGCTATTGTTTTGAGTGTTGGTACAGTATGATTATATTAGATTGGTAGATTTTTTATTAATCTTACTATCTATATAATTAAATACTTACCAACACTCAAAACAACCAAAGGTTCCCACCCAACCTCCCTCCTGATGCTAGGGTAAATAGGAATGAGTTGGGAACGGAAGTGATGTACGTGACCGGAAGTGGGGAAAGGGGCATAACCCCACGGTCACTAGAGTGACTTACTCTTTGTTATTTGGTAACTAAGCGTTTACGCTTAAGGTTTTTCCAGCCAATTGGTATGTTTATGCTATTGTTTTGAGTGTTGGTAAGTATTTAATTATATAGATAGTAAGATTAATAAAAAATCTACCAGTTTGTAGGTAAAACAAATTAAACAATAAACACTGACTTAGAATACTTACAGCTAGGAGCAGGGATCAGTGCTCAAACACTGTAGGTCATCACACAGGCGCATCTGCAGATCGAGTGTCTAGTAGGCCTATCTACTCTGGTCAACTGACGCGACCAGCCGGCGGTCAAATTTGAATTATCAGCCTGCCTTAGCGTGTGACCTGTTCAAATTTGAATTTGAATAAAGCCCTGTGACTAAAAAGGGGACAACGCAATTACGTCGTCTGCTGGCAATTACGTCGTCTGCTGGCAATTACGTCGTCTGCTGACACGATAGCACTGGGTGTCAAAACTAGTCAATTGCAATTGGGCTGTCTGTTGATATGGCAACAGAGGCATGTCTAAAAATAGCGCAACTGACCGTCTGCTTTGGACAATCTTGTGACCAGTAGACTAGGCTATGAATAATTAGTGACGAGTGGGTCACTCGGTCACAATAGTCTATATAGAATTACCTTCTTTTAAAAAAAAGTTCAACGAGCATGTGGAATACCAACATTTCAAAATGGAAAATGTACACTCTGATGCAACATGGTGAGATGTAACGTGGTGTGATGTAACGTGGTGTGATGTAACGTGGTGTGATGCAACGTGGTGAGATGTAACGTGGTGAGATGTAACATAGTGAGATGTAACGTGGTGTGATGTAACGTGGTGAGATGTAACATGGTGAGATGTAACGTGGTGAGATGTAACGTGGTGTGATGTAACGTGGTGAGATGTAACGTGGTGTGATGCAACGTGGTGAGATGTAACGTGATGTGATGTAACATGGTGTGATGCAACGTGGTGAGATGTAACGTGGTGAGATGTAACATGGTGAGATGTAACGTGGTGAGATGCAACGTGGTGAGATGTAACATGGTGAGATGTAACGTGGTGAGATGTAACGTGGTGAGATGTAACGTGGTGTGATGTAACGTCGTGAGATGTAACGTCGTGAGATGTAACGTGATGTGATGTAACATGGTGTGATGCAACGTGGTGAGATGTAACGTGGTGAGATGTAACGTGGTGAGATGTAACATGGTGAGATGTAACGTGGTGTGATGTAACGTGGTGAGATGTAACGTGGTGTGATGTAACATGGTGTGATGCAACGTGGTGTGATGTAACATGGTGTGATGTAACATGGTGATATGTAACGTGGTGTGATGCAACGTGGTGAGATGTAACGTGGTGTGATGCAACGTGGTGACAGCCGTGAAATGGCCTCTGCTGTCGACGGGGCTATAATTTTACTCTTACTCTTAATCTTATTTGAGTGCCCCAAAATGTGGCCTCCAGTTAATGGAATGCCCACAAAATGTGGCTTCTAGTTGATGGAATGCCCTCAAAATATGGCTTCTGATTAGTAGAATGCGCCTGGATGTAGCATTCAGCTCATAAAAGCATTTGAATTTATCGATGGGGTGGGTGTGGGGTGTTTAAAACACACTGACGTAAAATATCATGTCACAAGTCTCAGAATTTGTCATCAACTGATCAAGGTCAGTTTCTCTTTCATTTTTTATTTTAATTTCCAGAGTTTTTATTTTAGGTTTTTGACCTTTAGGGAATTCTGGTTTCAGGTTTTGGGGACCTCCTCCCACTTATTTTGATAAGGATAATTGTCTAAGTGCATGTTTGTATACATTGTGTGTGTAACAGATATACCCCATCACCTCCCACTTAGTTTGATAAGGATAATTGTCTAACGTGCGTGCTTGTGTTTGTGTGTGTTATAGACATACCGTCAGCTCCCATTTAGTTTGATAAGGATAATTGTCTAAGGTGTGTGTTTGTGTGTGTTGCAGACATACCATCAGCAACCTTCGACCAGCATGGAGACAGATGCTAGTGAAGAAAACGAGTGTCCCCTGTGCCTGGACATCTTCAAAACTCCCAAGTTCCTGCCCTGCTTCCACACGTTCTGTCAGCACTGCATTGAAGATCTGCTGAAAGGAAAACCAGACGCCACCTTCCCCTGCCCTTCGTGCCGTGAGACCACCACTCTGCCACCAGGGGGAGCGGCTGCTCTGAGGACGAACTTCTACATCAGGACTTCGACTCCAAGTTCACCAACTCCGGCCCCGGTTCCTGCTCTTGTCACCAAGGCTGCGCAGGACATGTGTGACACGCACCCGGGTGAAAAACTTGTCCGCTTCTGCACAGAATGCGAAGGACCCATATGTGTCGCCTGCAAGCTGGACAGTCATGACACTCACAAAACTGAGGACATCAACTTAGTGGTCATGCTTAAAAAGCAGGAGCTGGAGTCAGACCGACAATGTTTAGAGAAGGTGGTGACCGACCTCAAGAATGATGTGAAGGCTCTGAACAAAGAAAAGCAAGCCCTGCGTAAACAGGAAGCGGCAGTGGAGCGGAGCATCCGGGAGAGACACGCTGCAGCTGTGGAAAGGATGAGACAACACATGGAAGAACAGCTGCAGAACTTGCGTTCCAAGTGCTTGGACCAGGACAAAGACGTTGACGAGATCATCAAAGAACGCGAGGTCAACACAGCAGAGCTCTCCACTCTCCTACAACACGTTGATGACATCCTTAGTTCAGGAACGGGCAAAGACATTTTGTCGTTTGTAAAACGTGGACATGGCAGCCAGTCAGCTGTTGAATCTTTGACGTCACGAGAACAAAGACCGACCCTCCGACCTGATCTTCACTCCACTGTCAGCGATGATGACATGATGAAGACGACACGTGACTACCTGGGCACTGTGTGTATGTTGGAGAT
>JAGGCT020004179.1:27500-30000 GCA_017654935.2 Phymorhynchus buccinoides
ATCACTTGTATAAAAATTAAAAAAAGACTGCTGAAATATAAACAACAAAACCCTCTTTTAATATTTCTGCATTCATTGTTTGATGCAAGTTATCAGTTTTTGTAATAAATCCAATAATACGTCAATGGACTATCCGTTTTGACTCCAAGCCATCGATATATGCACTCTCTTACGTCTGTACACTTTTATGCATTTACATACATTTGCCAATAAGATACACATTTATGCTTATACGTGTAAGCACATATAGGCCTAAAACACACATCACACACCCATGTGCACGCGCGCACTGACACAGACCCCGGCACTGACAGACAGACACAGACACACAATCAAACAATCTGCTAGCAAAAGAACAAGCCGGTTTTAGAAAAGACCATAGGACTTAAGATAATATTTTCATTTTAAACAATATAGTAGACTATACATTAAAGTCACGTAACAGTAGATTATGTGCACGCTTTGTCGATTTTCAAAAAGCATTCAATAACATATCACACAAAGGATTACTTATAAAATTAGACAAATTTGGTATTCAAGGTAAATGTTTTAATCTGATTAAAAGTATGCACACAAATGCACAAATTTGCTCATCCGACAAAAACGGGATTCCTCACTCCATTTATGTACGAAGAGGAATTTTACAAGGAAACTCCTTAAGCCCCACATTATTTAATATATTAATTAATGATATAATTAAGTGGTTTCCATATGTAGATTCACCCAAAATTAGCCAATCAGAAAATATATGTATATCTTCTTCACTATATAAAGATGACCTCGTACTTCTTGCAACATCTAAGCATGGTTTACAATTAAAACTTGATAAATTGCACTTATATTGTAAAGATTGGGGTAACAATAAGAAAACTAAAGTGTTAATATTTTCAAAAACAGACCCCAAAATTAGAACATTTTTTAGATGTGGCACAAAAATTATTGAAACGACAGATCAGTACAAGTACCTAGGAATTATATTTCATAAATCAGGAAAACTTGATATAGCATCCGAGCATCTTAGTAAGCAAGGAAACAAAGCAACACATAGCCTTAAAAGAATGTTTAAAAATGAAAACATAAACGTTCAAGTTATTTTAAGACTATTTGATAGTCTCATCTCTCCAATATTAACTTATGGTGCAGATGTTTGGCTACCATTTACCATAAAATTAGATGACAACTTTAACTTAGAAAAGTGATTCACCCAATGCCTTTCAAATAAATTACAGCATGAACATATCCAGCATAATTTTTTCAAACAAATTTTAGGGGTTCATAAAAAAGCTATAAATTTAGCGGTTATTGGAGAGCTAGGTAGTTTTCCTGTTAGTTTAACATCAATTTGTCAAATTATAAAATTCTGGCATCATATCTTAGAATCAAGACAAGACTCTTACATTAGTGTTTAAATAATGAAACTAGTCAGTCACCATGGGTTAAATTCGTCAAATCTATTTTAAACGCCCTTGGATTGACACATGTCTAGAACAACCAATACACGTTTAGCATAAATAAATTATGTCATGTAATTCAAAATAAACTAAAATAAGAATATATTTCATTTAGGAGAAAAAGAAATTCTGAGACCCAGCAAGACTAAACTTTTATAACAAGATTACAAGCGAATACAGAACTGAACCATATTTGACAAATCCTTTAATAAACTTTAACCAAAAACAATAAGAACTTCATGACATGAGCTACAAATAGAAAAAGGTAGACATTCTAATATACCTAGAGAGAAAAGGTTATGTTTACAATGTAATGAAGTAGAAGATGAAATTCATTTTTTAGACAATTGTACAAAATATATACGGATATAATACAGAAATAAGAATACAATGTATAAAACTTGTTGAAGAAAAATACAATATGCATAATGTTACACCTAGCAAATTAATTACAAATGACGCCCTTGTAAGTGAGCTTGCAAAATATATACACAGTTGTCTCAATCAGCCTCATTTGCCTCAAGCAGTAGCGCAACCAGTACAAAGAAAGAAAAATAGAATTATACAAAAATGTTACGTAATTGAACTTTATAAACTCTTATTATTACCGTTATTGTTATATTTTTGTATTAGTGTCATATAAAACCTTGTATTGGCTTTAAAGGGCAATAAACATTGATTCTGATTATGATTATGATTCACACACACACACACACACACACACACACACACACACACACACACACATACACACACACACACACACACACACACACACACACACACACACACACACACACACACACACACACACGTGCAAATAAATTTGTCCATTGAATGTACACATTCTACAATTTCGCTGTAGAAAGCAGATCATATGATCTACAAGATTGTCTTTTGTTGTTCACAATAACCAAATGCATATCATATTATATAGATTATCTTTTGTTGTTCAAGAAAACAAAATGCATATCAAGCGATCTAGAATTAAAATAAGGCTTAGAAAAGTGGTTAGCGTTGTTCTAGAGAGAGAGAGAGAGAGAGACAGA
>JAGGCT020004179.1:35000-46251 GCA_017654935.2 Phymorhynchus buccinoides
GTCGTCTTCTGATGCTTCTTCTTCGACTGCAGTCTGCAAGGTGGAATTATGAGGTTTATCAGCACTACCATCATCCATCACCATCTTCGTCGTTGTCGTCATCATCATCATCATCATCATCATCATCATCATCATCATCACTCATCTGCAAGGTCATCATCATCACCAGGGTTGTCATCATCTCATCATCATCATCATCATCAGGGTTGTCTGTTTCTTCTTCGACTGCAGTCTGCAAGGTAGAATTATGAGGTTTATCAGCACTACCATCATCCATCACCCTCTTCGTCGTCGTCGTCGTCGTCATCATCATCATCACCATCGGGTCATCATCATCATCATCATCATCATCACCATCATCATCATCATCATCACTTCTTCTTCTGATGTTTCTTCTTCGACTGCAGTCTGCAAGGTAGAATTATGTAAGACAACATCCATTAGCAGCAACAACAACAATAAGACAACACCATTAGCATCAACAACAATAATACAACACCATTAGCAGCAACAACAATAAGACAACACCATTAGCAACAACAACAATAATACAACACCATTAGCAGCAACAACAACAATAAGACAACACCATTAGCAGCAACAACAACAACAATAAGACAACACCATTAGCAGCAACAACAATAAGACAACACCATTAGCAGCAAACAACAATAAGACAACACCATTAGCAGCAACAACAATAAGACAACACCATTAGCAGCAACAACAATAAGACAACACCATTAGCAGCAACAACAACAATAAGACAACACCATTAGCAGCAACAACAATAAGACAACACCATTAGCAGCAACAACAACAATAAGACAACACCATTAGCAGCAACAACAATAATAAGACAACACCATTAGCAGCAACAACAACAATAAGACAACACCATTAGCAGCAACAACAATAAGACAACACCATTAGCAGCAACAACAATAAGACAACACCATTAGCAGCAACAACAATAAGACAACACCATTAGCAACAACAATAAGACAACACCATTAGCAGCAACAACAACAATAAGACAACACCATTAGCAGCAACAACAATAAGACAACACCATTAGCAGCAACAACAATAAGACAACACCATTAGCAGCAACAACAATAAGACAACACCATTAGCAGCAAACAACAACAATAACAACACCATTAGCAGCAACAACAATAAGACAACACCATTAGCAGCAACAACAACAATAAGACAACACCATTAGCAGCAACAACAACAATAAGACAACACCATTAGCAGCAACAACAACAATAAGACAACACCATTAGCAGCAACAACAATAAGACAACACCATTAGCAGCAACAACAATAAGACAACACCATTAGCAGCAACAACAACAATAAGACAACACCATTAGCAGCAACAACAATAATACAACACCATTAGCAGCAACAACAACAACACCATTAGCAGCAGAACAATAAGACAACACCATTAGCAGCAACAACAACAATAAGACAACACCATTAGCAGACAACACCACACCATTAGCAGCAACAACAATAAGACAACACCATTAGCAGCAACAACAATAAGACAACACCATTAGCAGCAACAACAATAAGACAACACCATTAGCAGCAACAACAATAAGACAACACCATTAGCAGCAAACAACAATAAGACAACACCATTAGCAGCAACAACAACAATAAGACAACACCATTAGCAGCAACAACAACAATAAGACAACACCATTAGCAGCAAACAACAATAAGACAACACCATTAGCACAACACCATTAGCAGCAACAACAACAATAAGACAACACCATTAGCAGCAACAACAATAAGACAACACCATTAGCAGCAACAACAACAATAAGACAACACCATTAGCAGCAACAACAACAATAAGACAACACCATTAGCAGCAAACAACAATAAGACAACACCATTAGCAGCAACAACAATAAGACAACACCATTAGCAGCAACAACAATAAGACAACACCATTAGCAGCATCAACAATAAGACAACACCATTAGCAGCAACAACAACACCATAAGACAACACCATTAGCAGCATTACAACAACAATAAGACAACACCATTAGCAGCAACAACAATAAGACAACACCATTAGCAGCAACAACAATAAGACAACACCATTAGCAGCAACAACAATAATAGACAACACCATTAGCAGCAACAACAATAAGACAACACCATTAGCAGCAACAACAACAATAAGACAACACCATTAGCAGCAACAACAACAATAAGACAACACCATTAGCAGCAACAACAATAATACAACACCATTAGCAGCAACAACAACAATTAGCACAACACCATTAGCAGCATCAACAATAAGACAACACCATTAGCAGCAACAACAATAATACAACAATTAGCACAACAACAATTAGCAGCAACAACAATAAGACAACACCATTAGCAGCAACAACAACAATAAGACAACACCATTAGCAGCAACAACAACAATAAGACAACACACAACATTAGCAGCAACAACAATAAAGACAACACCATTAGCAGCAACAACAACAATAAGACAACACCATTAGCAGCAACAACAACAATAAGACAACACCATTAGCAGCAACAACAACAATAAGACAACACCATTAGCAGCAACAACAACAATAAGACAACACCATTAGCAGCAACAACAATAATACAACACCATTAGCAGCAGCAACAACAATAAGACAACACCATTAGCAGCAACAACAATAAGACAACACCATTAGCAGCAACAACAATAAGACAACACCATTAGCAGCAACAACAATAAGACAACACCATTAGCAGCAACAACAATAAGACAACACCATTAGCAGCAACAACAATAAGACAACACCATTAGCAGCAACAACAATAATAAGACAACACCATTAGCAGCAACAACAATAAGACAACACCATTAGCAGCAACAACAATAAGACAACACCATTAGCAGCAACAACAATAAGACAACACCATTAGCAGCAACAACAATAAGACAACACCATTAGCAGCAAACAACAATAAGACAACACCATTAGCAGCAACAACAACAATAAGACAACACCATTAGCAGCAACAACAACAATAAGACAACACCATTAGCAGCAACAACAATAAGACAACACCATTAGCAGCACAACAATAAGACAACACCATTAGCAGCAACAACAATAAGACAACACCATTAGCAGCAACAACAATAAGACAACACCATTAGCAGCAACAACAATAAGACAACACCATTAGCAGCAACAACAACAAGACAACACCATTAGCAGCAACAACAACAATAAGACAACACCATTAGCAGCAACAACAACAATAAGACAACACCATTAGCAGCAACAACAATAAGACAACACCATTAGCAGCAAACAACAACAATAAGACAACACCATTAGCAGCAACAACAACAATAAGACAACACCATTAGCAGCAACAACAACAATAAGACAACACCATTAGCAGCAACAACAATAAGACAACACCATTAGCAGCAACAACAACAATAAGACAACACCATTAGCAGCAACAACAATAAGACAACACCATTAGCAGCAGCAACAATAAGACAACACCATTAGCAGCAACAACAATAAGACAACACCATTAGCAGCAACAACAACAATAAGACAACACCATTAGCAGCAACAACAACACCATTAAGACAACACCACCATTAGCAGCAACAACAATAAGACAACACCATTAGCAGCAACAACAAACACCATAAGACAACACCATTAGCAGCAACAACAACAATAAGACAACACCATTAGCAGCAACAACAATAAGACAACACCATTAGCAGCAACAACAATAAGACAACACCATTAGCAGCAACAACAACAATAAGACAACACCATTAGCAGCAACAACAACAATAAGACAACACCATTAGCAGCAACAACAACAATAAGACAACACCATTAGCAGCAACAACAATAAGACAACACCATTAGCAGCAACAACAATAAGACAACACCATTAGCAGCAACAACAATAAGACAACACCATTAGCAGCAACAACAATAAGACAACACCATTAGCAGCAACAACAATAAGACAACACCATTAGCAGCAACAACAATAAGACAACACCATTAGCAGCAACAACAATAAGACAACACCATTAGCAGCAAACAACAATAAGACAACACCATTAGCAGCAACAACAATAAGACAACACCATTAGCAGCAACAACAATAAGACAACACCATTAGCAGCAACAACAATAAGACAACACCATTAGCAGCAACAACAATAATACAACACAACACCAACAATAAGCAACACCATTAGCAGCAACAACAATAAAGACAACACCATTAGCAGCAGCAACAATAAGACAACACCATTAGCAGCAACAACAACAATAAGACAACACCATTAGCAGCAACAACAACAATAAGACAACACCATTAGCAGCAACAACAATAAGACAACACCATTAGCAGACAACAATAAGACAACACCATTAGCAGCAACAACAATAAGACAACACCATTAGCAGCAACAACAATAAGACAACACCATTAGCAGCAACAACAATAAGACAACACCATTAGCAGCAACAACAATAAGACAACACCATTAGCACCATTAGCAACAACAATAAGACAACAATTAGCAGCAACAACAATAAGACAACACCATTAGCAGCAACAACAATAAGACAACACCATTAGCAGCAACAACAATAAGACAACACCATTAGCAGCAACAACAACAATAAGACAACACCATTAGCAGCATCAACAATAAGACAACACCATTAGCAGCAACAACAATAAGACAACACCATTAGAGCAGCAACAACAATAAGACAACACCATTAGCAGCAAACAACAATAAGACAACACCATTAGCAGCAACAACAACAACACCATTAGCAGCAACAACAATAAGACAACACCATTAGCAGCAACAACAACAATAAGACAACACCATTAGCAGCAACAACAACAATAAGACAACACCATTAGCAGCAACAACAACAATAAGACAACACCATTAGCAGCAAACAATAAGACAACACCATTAGCAATAAGACAACACCATTAGCAGCAACAACAATAAGACAACACCATTAGCAGCAACAACAATAAGACAACACCATTAGCAGCAACAACAATAAGACAACACCATTAGCAGCAACAACAATAATACAACACCATTAGCAGCAACAACAATAATACAACACCATTAGCAGCAACAACAATAAGACAACACCATTAGCAGCAACAACAACAATAAGACAACACCATTAGCAGCAACAACAATAAGACAACACCATTAGCAGCAACAACAATAAGACAACACCATTAGCAGCAACAACAATAAGACAACACCATTAGCAGCAACAACAATAAGACAACACCATTAGCAGCAGCAACAACAACACCATTAAGACAACACCATTAGCAGCAGCACAACAACAATAAGACAACACCATTAGCAGCAACAACAACAATAAGACAACACCAATAGCAGCAGCAACAACAATAAGACAACACCATTAGCAGCAACAACAACAATAAGACAACACCATTAGCAGCAACAACAATAAGACAACACCATTAGCAGCAACAACAATAAGACAACACCATTAGCAGCAACAACAACAATAACAACACCATTAGCAGCAACAACAACAATAAGACAACACCATTAGCAGCAACAACAACAATAAGACAACACCATAAGCACAACAACACATTAGCAGCAACAACAATAAGACAACACCATTAGCAGCAACAACAATAATACAACACCATTAGCAGCACAACAATAATACAACACCATTAGCAGCAACAACAATAATACAACACCATTAGCAGCAACAACAATAATACAACACCACAGCAGCAACAACAATAGCAGCAACAACAACAATAAGACAACACCATTAGCAGCAACAACAATAAGACAACACCATTAGCAGCAACAACAATAAGACAACACCATTAGCAGCAACAACAACAATAAGACAACACCATTAGCAGCAACAACAATAAGACAACACCATTAGCAGCAACAACAATAAGACAACACCATTAGCAGCAACAACAATAAGACAACACCATTAGCAGCAACAACAACAATAAGACAACACCATTAGCAGCAACAACAACAATAAGACAACACCATTAGCAGCAACAACAATAAGACAACACCATTAGCAGCAACAACAACACCATAAGACAACACCATTAGCAGCAACAACAACAATAAGACAACACCATTAGCAGCAGCAACAACAATAAGACAACACCATTAGCAGCAACAACAATAAGACAACACCATTAGCAGCAACAACAACAATAAGACAACACCATTAGCAGCAACAACAACAATAAGACAACACCATTAGCAGCAACAACAATAAGACAACACCATTAGCAGCAACAACAATAAGACAACACCATTAGCAGCAACAACAATAAGACAACATCATTAGCAGCAACAACAATAAGACAACACCATTAGCAGCAACAACAATAATACAACACCATTAGCAGCAACAACAACAATAAGACAACACCATTAGCAGCAACAACAACAATAAGACAACACCATTAGCAGCAACAACAATAATAAGACAACACCATTAGCAGCAACAACAACAATAAGACAACACCATTAGCAGCAACAACAACAATAACAACACCATTAGCAGCAACAACAACAATAAGACAACACCATTAGCAGCAACAACAATAAGACAACACCATTAGCAGCAGCAACAACAATAAGACAACACCATTAGCAGCAACAACAATAAGACAACACCATTAGCAGCAACAACAATAAGACAACACCATTAGCAGCAACAACAATAAGACAACACCATTAGCAGCAACAACAACAATAAGACAACACCATTAGCAGCAACAACAATAAGACAACACCATTAGCAGCAACAACAATAAGACAACACCATTAGCAGCAACAACAACAATAAGACAACACCATTAGCAGCAACAACAATAATACAACACCATTACAACACAACAATAGCAACACCATTAGCAACAATAACAATAAGACAACACCATTAGCAGCAACAACAATAAGACAACACCATTAGCAGCAACAACAACAATAAGACAACACCATTAGCAGCAACAACAATAAGACAACACCATTAGCAGCAACAACAATAAGACAACACCATTAAGACAACAACCAGCAACAACAATAAGACAACACCATTAGCAACAACAATAAGACAACACCATTAGCAGCAACAACAAGCAGCAACAATAAGACAACACCATTAGCAGCAACAACAATAAGACAACACCATTAGCAGCAACAACAACAACACCATTAAGACAACACCAATTAGCAGCAGCAACAACAATAAGACAACACCATTAGCAGCAAACAACAATAAGACAACACCATTAGCAACAACAACAATAAGACAACACCAAGACAACACCATTAGCAGCAACAACAACAATAAGACAACACCATTAGCAGCAACAACAACAATAAGACAACACCATTAGCAGCAACAACAACAATAAGACAACACCATTAGCAGCAACAACAATAATAAGACAACACCATTAGCAGCAAACAACAATAAGACAACACCATTAGCAGCAGCAACAACAATAAGACAACACCATTAGCAGCAACAACAATAAGACAACACCATTAGCAGCAAACAACAATAAGACAACACCATTAGCAGCAAACAACAATAAGACAACACCATTAGCAGCAACAACAACAATAAGACAACACCATTAGCAGCAACAACAACAATAAGACAACACCATTAGCAGCAACAACAATAAGACAACACCATTAGCAGCAAACAACAATAAGACAACACCATTAGCAGCAACAACAACAATAAGACAACACCATTAGCAGCAACAACAACAACACCATTAAGCACAACACAACACCATTAGCAGCAACAACAATAAGACAACACCATTAGCAGCAACAACAACAATAAGACAACACCATTAGCAGCAACAACAACAATAACAACAACACCAATAAGCAGCATTAGCAGCAACAATAAGACAACACCATTAGCAGCAACAACAATAAGACAACACCATTAGCAGCAACAACAATAAGACAACACCATTACAACAATAATTAGCAGCAACAACAACAATAAGACAACACCATTAGCAGCAACAACAATAAGACAACACCATTAGCAGCAACAACAATAAGACAACACCATTAGCAGCAACAACAATAAGACAACACCATTAGCAGCAACAACAATAAGACAACACCATTAGCAGCAACAACAATAAGACAACACCATTAGCAGCAACAACAACAATAAGACAACACCATTAGCAGCAACAACAACAATAAGACAACACCATTAGCAGCAACAACAATAAGACAACACCATTAGCAGCAACAACAATAAGACAACACCATTAGCAGCAACAACAATAAGACAACACCATTAGCAGCAACAACAACAATAAGACAACACCATTAGCAGCAACAACAACAATAAGACAACACCATTAGCAGCAACAACAATAAGACAACACCATTAGCAGCAACAACAATAAGACAACACCATTAGCAGCAACAACAATAATACAACACCATTAGCAGCAACAACAACAATACAACACCATTAGCAGCAACAACAACAACAATAAGACAACACCATTAGCAGCAACAACAATAAGACAACACCATTAGCAAACAACAACAATAAGACAACACCATTAGCAGCAACAACAACAATACAGACAACACCATTAGCAGCAACAACAACAATAAGACAACACCATTAGCAGCAACAACAACAATACAACACCATTAGCAGCAACAACAATAAGACAACACCATTAGCAGCAACAACAATAAGACAACACCATTAGCAGCAACAACAACAAGACAACACCATTAGCAGCACAACAACAATAAGACAACACCATTAGCAGCAACAACAATAAGACAACACCATTAGCAGCAACAACAACAATAAGACAACACCATTAGCAGCAACAACAATAATACAACACCATTAGCAGCAACAACAACAATAAGACAACACCATTAGCAGCAACAACAACAATAAGACAACACCATTAGCAGCAACAACAATAAGACAACACCATTAGCAGCACAACAATAAGACAACACCATTAGCAGCAACAACAATAAGACAACACCATTAGCAGCAACACAACAATAAGACAACACCATTAGCAGCAACAACAACAATAAGACAACACCATTAGCAGCAACAACAACAATAAGACAACACCATTAGCAGCAACAACAACAATTAAGACAACACCATTAGCAGCAACAACAACAATAAGACAACACCATTAGCAGCAACAACAACAATAAGACAACACCATTAGCAGCAACAACAACAATAAGACAACACCATTAGCAGCAACAACAACACCATAAGACAACACCATTAGCAGCAACAACAATAAGACAACACCATTAGCAGCAACAACAACAATAAGACAACACCATTAGCAGCAACAACAATAAGACAACACCATTAGCAGACAACAACAATAAGACAACACCATTAGCAGCAACAACAACAATAAGACAACACCATTAGCAGCAACAACAATAAGACAACAACAATAAGACAACACCATTAGCAGCAACAACAATAAGACAACACCATTAGCAGCAACAACAATAAGACAACACCATTAGCAGCAACAACAATAAGACAACACCATTAGCAGCAACAACAATAAGACAACACCATTAGCAGCAAACAACAATAAGACAACACCATTAGCAACAACAACAATAAGACAACACCATTAGCAGCAACAACAATAAGACAACACCATTAGCAGCAACAACAACAATAAGACAACACCATTAGCAGCAACAACAATAAGACAACACCATTAGCAGCAACAACAATAATACAACACCATTAGCAGCAACAACAACAATAAGACAACACCATTAGCAGCAACAACAACAATAAGACAACACCATTAGCAGCAACAACAACAATAAGACAACACCATTAGCAGCAACAACAATAAGACAACACCATTAGCAGCAACAACAATAAGACAACACCATTAGCAGCAACAACAACAACAATTAGCAAGACAACACCATTAGCAGCAGCAACAACAATAAACAACACCATTAGCAGCAACAACAAATAAGAGCAACACCATTAGCAGCAACAACAATAAGACAACAATTAAGACAACACCATTAGCATCAACAACAATAAGACAACACCATTAACAGCAACACAATAAGACAACACCATTAGCAGCAAACAACAATAAGACAACACCATTAGCAGCAACAACAACAATAAGACAACACCATTACAACACCATTAGCAACACCAGCAACAACAATAAGACAACACCATTAGCAGCAACAACAATAAGACAACACCATTAGCAGCAACAACAACAATAAGACAACACCATTAGCAGCAACAACAATAAGACAACACCATTAGCAGCAACAACAATAAGACAACACCATTAGCAGCAACAACAATAAGACAACACCATTAGCAGCAAACAACAATAATTAGACAACACCATTAGCAGCAACAACAACAATAAGACAACACCATTAGCAGCAACAACAACAATAAGACAACACCATTAGCAGCAACAACAACAATAAGACAACACCATTAGCAGCAACAACAATAAGACAACACCATTAGCAGCAACAACAACAATAAGACAACACCATTAGCAGCAAACAACAATAAGACAACACCATTAGCAGCAAACAACAATAAGACAACACCATTAGCAGCAACAACAATAAGACAACACCATTAGCAGCATCAACAATAATAAGACAACACCATTAGCAGCAACAACAATAAGACAACACCATTAGCAGCAACAACAATAATACAACACCATTAGCAGCAACAACAATAAGACAACACCATTAGCAGCAACAACAATAAGACAACACCATTAGCAGCAACAACAATAAGACAACACCATTAGCAGCAACAACAATAACACAACACCATTAACACCATTAGCAGCAACAACAATAAGACAACACCATTAGCAGCAACAACAATAAGACAACACCATTAGCAACAACAACAATAAGACAACACCATTAGCAGCAACAACAATAAGACAACACCATTAGCAGCAGCAACAACAATAAGACAACACCATTAGCAGCAACAACAATAATACAACACCATTAGCAGCAACAACAATAAGACAACACCATTAGCAGCAACAACAAT
>JAGGCT020004179.1:46751-74251 GCA_017654935.2 Phymorhynchus buccinoides
CAACAACAATAAGACAACACCATTAGCAGCAACAACAATAAGACAACACCATTAGCAGCAGCAACAACAATAAGACAACACCATTAGCAGCAACAACAATAAGACAACACCATTAGCAGCAACAACAATAAGACAACACCATTAGCAGCAACAACAACAATAAGCACAACAACAATAAGACAACACCATAGCAGCAACAACAATAAGACAACACCATTAGCAGCAACAACAATAAGACAACACCATTAGCAGCACAACAACAATAAGACAACACCATTAGCAGCAACAACAATAAGACAACACCATTAGCAGCAACAACAATAAGACAACACCATTAAGACAACAATAAGACAACATTAGCAGCAACAACAACAATAAGACAACACCATTAGCAGCAACAACAACAATAAGACAACACCATTAGCAGCAACAACAACAATAAGACAACACCATTAGCAGCAACAACAATAAGACAACACCATTAGCAGCAACAACAACAATAAGACAACACCATTAGCAGCAACAACAACAACACCATTAGCAGCACAACACCACCATTAGCAGCAACAACAATAAGACAACACCATTAGCAGCAAACAACAATAAGACAACACCATTAAGCACAACAACAATAAGACAACACCATTAGCAGCAACAACAACAATAAGACAACACCATTAGCAGCAACAACAATAAGACAACACCATAGCAGCAACAACAATAAGACAACACCATTAGCAGCAACAACAATAAGACAACACCATTAGCAGCAACAACAATAAGACAACACCATTAGCAGCAACAACAATAAGACAACACCATTAGCAGCAACAACAACAACAACAATAAGCAACACCATTAGCAGCAACAACAACAATAAGACAACACCATTAGCAGCAACAACAATAAGACAACACCATTAGCAACAACAACAATAAGACAACACCATTAGCAGCAACAACAACAATAAGACAACACCATTAAGCAACAACAACAATAAGACAACACCATTAGCAGCAACAACAATAAACAACACCATTAGCAGCAACAACAATAAGACAACACCATTAGCAGCAACAACAATAAGACAACACCATTAGCAGCAACAACAATAAGACAACACCATTAGCAGCAACAACAACAATAAGACAACACCATTAGCAGCAACAACAACAATAAGACAACACCATTAGCAGCAACAACAACAATAAGACAACACCATTAGCAGCAACAACAACAATAAGACAACACCATTAGCAGCAAACAACAATAAGACAACACCATTAGCAGCAGCAACAACAATAAGACAACACCATTAGCAGCAACAACAACAATAAGACAACACCATTAGCAGCAACAACAACAACAATAAGACAACACCATTAGCAGCAACAATAAGAACAACAACAACATTAGCAGCAACAACAACAATAAGACAACACCATTAGCAGCAACAACAACAATAAGACAACACCATTAGCAGCAACAACAACAATAAGACAACACCATTAGCAGCAACAACAATAAGACAACACCATTAGCAGCAACAACAATAAGACAACACCATTAGCAGCAACAACAACAACAAGACAACACCATTAGCAGCAACAACAATAAGACAACACCATTAGCAGCAACAACAACAATAAGACAACACCATTAGCAGCAACAACAATAAGACAACACCATTAGCAGCAACAACAACAATAAGACAACACCATTAGCAGCAACAACAACAATAAGACAACACCATTAGCAGCAACAACAATAAGACAACACCATTAGCAGCAACAACAACAATAACAGCAGCAACAACAATAAGACAACACCATTAGCAGCAACAACAACAAAGACAACACCATTAGCAGCAACAACAACAATAAGACAACACCATTAGCAGCAACAACAACAATAAGACAACACCATTAGCAGCAAACAACAATAAGACAACACCATTAGCAGCAGCACAACAACAATAAGACAACACCATTAGCAGCAAACAACAATAAGACAACACCATTAGCAGCAACAACAATAAGACAACACCATTAGCAGCAACAACAATAAGACAACACCATTAGCAGCAACAACAACAATACAACACAACACCATTAGCAGCATTAACAACAACAACAACACCATTAGCAGACAACACCATTAGCAGCAACAACAACAATAAGACAACACCATTAGCAGCAACAACAATAAGACAACACCATTAGCAGCAACAACAATAAGACAACACCATTAGCAGCAACAACAACAATAAGACAACACCATTAGCAACAACAACAATAAGACAACACCATTAGCAGCAACAACAATAAGACAACACCATTAGCAGCAACAACAATAAGACAACACCATTAGCAGCAAACAACAATAAGACAACACCATTAGCAGCAACAACAACAAGAGAAACACCATTAGCAGCAACAACAACAATAAGACAACACCATTAGCAGCAACAACAATAAGACAACACCATTAGCAGCAACAACAACAATAAGACAACACCATTAGCAGCAACAACAACAATTAGACAACACCATTAGCAGCAACAACAACAATAAGACAACACCATTAGCAGCAACAACAACAATAAGACAACACCATTAGCAGCAACAACAACAATAAGACAACACCATTAGCAGCAACAACAATAAGACAACACCATTAGCAGCAACAACAACAAGACAACACCATTAGCAGCAACAACAACAATAAGACAACACCATTAGCAGCAACAACAACAATAAGACAACACCATTAGCAGCAACAACAATAAGACAACACATTAGCAACAATAACAATAAGACAACACCATTAGCAGCAACAACAACAATAAGACAACACCATTAGCAGCAACAACAACAACACCATAAGACAACACCATTAGCAGCAACAACAATAAGACAACACCATTAGCAGCAACAACAACAATAGACAACACACCATTAGCAGCAACAACAATAAGACAACAAGACAACACCATTAGACAACACCATTAGCAACAACAACAATAAGACACAACAACAACAAGACAACACCATTAGCAGCAACAACAACAATAAGACAACACCATTAGCAGCAACAACAACAATAAACACAACACCATTAGCAGCAACAACAAGCAGCAACAACAATAACACAACACCATTAGCAGCAACAACAATAAGACAACACCATTAGCAGCAACAACAATAAGAAGACAACACCATTAGCAGCAACAACAATAAGACAACACCATTAGCAGCAACAACAATAAGACAACACCATTAGCAGCAACAACAACAATAAGACAACACCATTAGCAGCAACAACAATAAGACAACACCATTAGCAGCAACAACAACAATAAGACAACACCATTAGCAGCAACAACAACAATAAGACAACACCATTAGCAGCAACAACAACAATAAGACAACACCATTAGCAGCAACAACAATAAGACAACACCATTAGCAGCAACAACAATAATACAACACCATTAGCAGCAACAACAACACCATTACAATAAGACAACACCATTAGCAGCAACAACAACAATAAGACAACACCATTAGCAGCAACAACAACAATAAGACAACACCATTAGCAGCAACAACAATAAGACAACACCATTAGCAGCAACAACAACAATAAGACAACACCATTAGCAGCAACAACAACAATAAGACAACACCATTAGCAGCAACAACAATAAGACAACACCATTAGCAGCAACAACAACAATAAGACAACACCATTAGCAGCAACAACAATAAGACAACACCATTAGCAGCAACAACAATAAGACAACACCATTAGCAGCAACAACAACAATACAACACCATTAGCAGCAACAACAACAATAAGACAACACCATTAGCAGCAACAACAACAATAAGACAACACCATTAGCAGCAACAACAATAAGACAACACCATTAGCAACAACAATAAGACAACACCATTAGCAGCAACAACAATAAGACAACACCATTAGCAGCAACAACAACAATAAGACAACACCATTAGCAGCAACAACAACAATAAGACAACACCATTAGCAGCAACAACAACAATAAGACAACACCATTAGCAGCAACAACAACAAACAATAAGACAACACCATTAGCAGCAACAACAATAAGACAACACCATTAGCAGCAACAACAATAAGACAACACCATTAGCAGCAACAACAATAAGACAACACCATTAGCAGCAACAACAATAAGACAACACCATTAGCAGCACCAACAACAATAAGACAACACCATTAGCATTAGCAGCAACAACAATAAGACAACACCATTAGCAGCAACAACAACAACACCATAAGACAACACCATTAGCAGCAACAACAACAATAAGACAACACCATTAGCAGCAACAACAATAAGACAACACCATTAGCAGCAACAACAATAAGACAACACCATTAGCAGCAACAACAATAAGCAACACCATTAGCAAACAACAATAAGACAACACCATTAGCAGCAACAACAACAATAAGACAACACCATTAGCAACACCATTAGCAGCAACAACAATAAGACAACACCATTAGCAGCAACAACAACAATAAGACAACACCATTAGCAGCAACAACAATAAGACAACACCATTAGCAGCAACAACAATAAGACAACACCATTAGCAGCAACAACAACAATAAGACAACACCATTAGCAGCAACAACAACAATAAGACAACACCATTAGCAGCAACAACAATAAGACAACACCATTAAGACAACACCATTAGCAGCAACAACAACAATAAGACAACACCATTAGCAGCAACAACAATAAGACAACACCATTAGCAGCAACAACAACAATAAGACAACACCATTAGCAGCAACAACAATAAGACAACACCATTAGCAGCAACAACAACAATAAGACAACACCATTAGCAGCAACAACAATAAGACAACACCATTAGCAGCAACAACAACAATAAGACAACACCATTAGCAGCAACAACAATAAGACAACACCATTAGCAGCAACAACAATAAGACAACACCATTAGCAGCAACAACAATAAGACAACACCATTAGCAGCAACAACAATAATAACAACACCATTAGCAGCAACAACAACAAAAGACAACACCATTAGCAGCAACAACAATAAGACAACACCATTAGCAGCACAACAATAAGACAACACCATTAGCAGCAACAACAATAAGACAACACCATTAGCATTAGCAACAACAACAATAAGACAACACCATTAGCAGCAACAACAACAATAAGACAACACCATTAGCAGCAACAACAATAAGACAACACCATTAGCAGCAACAACAATAAGACAACACCATTAGCAGCAACAACAATAAGACAACACCATTAGCAGCAACAACAACAATAAGACAACACCATTAGCAGCAACAACAACAATAAGACAACACCATTAGCAGCAAACAACAATAAGACAACACCATTAGCAGCAACAACAACAATAAGACAACACCATTAGCAGCAAACAACAATAAGACAACACCATTAGCAGCAACAACAACAATAAGACAACACCATTAGCAGCAACAACAATAAGAAGACAACACCATTAGCAGCAACAACAACAATAAGACAACACATTAGCAGCAACAACAACAACAATAAGACAACACCATTAGCAGCAACAACAACAATAAGACAACACCATTAGCAGCAACAACAACAATAAGACAACACCATTAGCAGCAAGCAACAACAATAAGACAACACCATTAGCAGCAACAACAACAATAAGACAACACCATTAGCAGCAACAACAATAAGACAACACCATTAGCAGCAAACAACAATAAGACAACACCATTAGCAGCAACAACAACAACACCATTAGACAACAACAATAAGACAACAACACCATTAGCAACAACAATAAGACAACACCATTAGCAACAACAACAATAAGACAACACCATTAGCAGCAACAACAATAAGACAACACCATTAGCAGCAACAACAACAATAAGACAACACCATTAGCAGCAACAACAACAATAAGACAACACCATTAGCAGCAACAACAACAATAAGACAACACCATTAGCAGCAACAACAATAAGACAACACCATTAGCAGCAACAACAACAATAAGACAACACCATTAGCAGCAACAACAATAAGACAACACCATTAGCAGCAACAACAATAAGACAACACCATTAGCAGCAACAACAAATAAGACAACACATTAGCATTAGCAACAACAACAACAATAAGACAACACCATTAGCAGCAACAACAATAAGACAACACCATTAGCAGCAACAACAACAATACAACACCATTAGCAGCAGCAACAACAATAAGACAACACCATTAGCAGCAACAACAATAAGACAACACCATTAGCAGCAACAACAATAAGACAACACCATTAGCAGCAACAACAATAAGACAACACCATTAGCAGCAACAACAATAAGACAACACCATTAGCAGCAACAACAATAAGACAACACCATTAGCAGCAACAACAACAATAAGACAACACCATTAGCAACAACAACAATAAGACAACACCATTAGCAGCAACAACAATAAGACAACACCATTAGCAGCAACAACAATAAGACAACACCATTAGCAGCAACAACAACAATAAGACAACACCATTAGCAGCAACAACAATAAGACAACACCATTAGCAGCAACAACAATAAGACAACACCATTAGCAGCAACAACAACAATAAGACAACACCATTAGCAGCAACAACAACAATAAGACAACAACCATTAGCAGCAACAACAATAAGACAACACCATTAGCAGCAAACAACAATAAGACAACACCATTAGCAGCAACAACAATAAGACAACACCATTAGCAGCAACAACAATAAGACAACACCATTAGCAGCAACAACAATAATAAGACAACACCATTAGCAGCAACAACAACAATAAAGACAACACCATTAGCAGCAACAACAACAATAAGACAACACCATTAGCAGCAACAACAACAATAAGACAACACCATTAGCAGCAACAACAACAATAAGACAACACCATTAGCAGCAACAACAACAATAAGCACAACACCATTAGCAGCAACAACAACAAACAACAATAAGACAACACCATTAGCAACAACAACAATAAGACAACACCATTAGCAGCAACAACAATAAGACAACACCATTAGCAGCAACAACAATAAGACAACACCATTAGCAGCAACAACAACAATAAGACAACACCATTAGCAGCAACAACAACAATAAGACAACACCATTAGCAGCAACAACAACAAGACAACACCATTAGCAGCAACAACAATAAGACAACACCATTAGCAACAACAACAATAAGACAACACCATTAGCAGCAACAACAACAATAAGACAACACCATTAGCAGCAAACAACAATAAGACAACACCATTTAGCAGCAACAACAATAAGACAACACCATTAGCAGCAACAACAACAATAAGACAACACCATTAGCAGCAACAACAATAAGACAACACCATTAGCAGCAACAACAACAATAAGACAACACCATTAGCAGCAACAACAACAATAAGACAACACCATTAGCAGCAACAACAACAATAAGACAACACCATTAGCAGCAACAACAATAAGACAACACCATTAGCAGCAACAACAATAAGACAACACCATTAGCAGCAACAACAACAACAACACCATTAGCAGCAACAACAATAAGACAACACCATTAGCAGCAACAACAACAATAAGACAACACCATTAGCAGCAACAACAATAAGACAACACCATTAGCAGCAACAACAACAATAAGACAACACCATTAGCAGCAACAACAACAATAAGACAACACCATTAGCAGCAACAACAACAATAAGACAACACCATTAGCAGCAACAACAACAATAAGACAACACCATAAGACAACACCATTAGCAGCAACAACAATAATAACACAACATTAGCAGCAACAACAATAAGACAACACCATTAGCAGCAACAACAATAAGACAACACCATTAGCAGCAACACCATTAGCAGCAACAACAATAAGACAACACCATTAGCAGCAACAACAATAAGACAACACCATTAGCAGCAACAACAATAAGACAACACCATTAGCAGCAACAACAACAATAAGACAACACCATTAGCAGCAACAACAAAGACAACACCATTAGCAGCAACAACAACAATAAGACAACACCATTAGCAGCAACAACAACAACACCATTAGCAGCACAACAACAATAAGACAACACCATTAGCAGCACAACAATAAGACAACACCATTAGCAGCAACAACAATAAGACAACACCATTAGCAGCAACAACAATAAGACAACACCATTAGCAGCAGCAACAACAATAAGACAACACCATTAGCAACAACAACAATAAGACAACACCATTAGCAGCAACAACAATAAGACAACACCATTAGCAGCAACAACAATAAGACAACACCATTAGCAGCAACAACAATAAGACAACACCATTAGCAGCAACAAACAATAAGACAACACCATTAGCAGCAACAACAACAATAAGACAACACCATTAGCAGCAACAACAACAATAAGACAACACCATTAGCAGCAACAACAACAATAACCATTAGCACAACAACAATAAGACAACACCATTAGCAGCAACAACAATAAGACAACAACCATTAGCAGCAACAACAATAAGACAACACCATTAGCAGCAGCAACAACAATAAGACAACACCATTAGCAGCAACAACAACAATAAGACAACACCATTAGCAGCAACAACAATAATACAACACCATTAGCAGCAACAACAAATAAGACAACAATTAGACAACACAATAAGACATTAGCAGCAACAACAACAATAAGACAACACCATTAGCAGCAACAACAATAAGACAACACCATTAGCAGCAACAACAATAAGACAACACCATAAGACAACACCATTAGCAGCAACAACAACAATAAGACAACACCATTAGCAGCAACAACAACAACACCATAAGACAACACCATTAGCAGCAACAACAATAAGACAACACCATTAGCAGCAACAACAACAATAAACACCATTAGCAGCAACAACCAATAAGACAACACCATTACAATAAGACAACACCATTAGCAGCAACAACAACAATAAGACAACACCATTAGCAGCAACAACAATAATACAACACCATTAGCAGCAACAACAATAAGACAACACCATTAGCAGCAACAACAACAATAAGACAACACCATTAGCAGCAACAACAATAAGACAACACCATTAGCAGCAACAACAACAATAAGACAACACCATTAGCAGCAACAACAACAATAAGACAACACCATTAGCAGCAACAACAACAATAAGACAACACCATTAGCAGCAACAACAACAATAAGACAACACCATTAGCAGCAACAACAATAAGACAACACCATTAGCAGCAACAACAAGACAATTAGCAGCAACAACAATAAGACAACACATTAGCAGCAACAACAATAAGACAACACCATTAGCAGCAACAACAATAAGACAACACCATTAGCAGCAACAACAACAATAAGACAACACCATTAGCAGCAACAACAACAATAAGACAACACCATTAGCAGCAACAACAATAAGACAACACCATTAGCAGCAACAACAATAAGACAACACCATTAGCAGCAACAACAACAATAAGACAACACCATTAGCAGCAACAACAATAAGACAACACCATTAGCAGCACAACACCATTAGCACCATTAGCAACAACAATAAGACAACACCATTAGCAGCAACAACAACAATAAGACAACACCATTAGCAGCAGCAGCAACAACAATAAGACAACACCATTAGCAGCAACAACAACAATAAGACAACACCATTAGCAACAACAACAATAAGACAACACCATTAGCAGCAGCAACAACAATAAGACAACACCATTAGCAGCAACAACAATAAGACAACACCATTAGCAGCAACAACAATAAGACAACACCATTAGCAGCAACAACAACAATAAGACAACACCATTAGCAGCAACAACAACAATAAGACAACACCATTAGCAGCAACAACAATAAGACAACACCATTAGCAGCAACAACAATAAGACAACACCATTAGCAGCAACAACAACAATAAGACAACACCATTAGCAGACAACAACAATAACAATAAGACAACACCATTAGCAGCAACAACAACAATAAGACAACACCATTAGCAGCAACAACAACAATAAGACAACACCATTAGCAGCAACAACAACAATAAGACAACACCATTAGCAGCAACAACAACACCATTAGCAGACAACAACCAACACCATTAGCAGCAACAACAACAATAAACACAACACCATTAGCAACACCATTAGCAACAACAATAAGACAACACCATTAGCAGCAAACAATAACAATAAGACAACACCATTAGCAGCAACAACAATAAGACAACACCATTAGCAGCAACAACAACAATAAGACAACACCATTAGCAGCAACAACAACAATAAGACAACACCATTAGCAGCAACAACAACAATAAGACAACACCATTAGCAGCAACAACAACAATAAGACAACACCATTAGCAGCAACAACAACAATAAGACAACACCATTAGCAAACAACAATAAGACAACACCATTAGCAGCAACAACAATAAGACAACACCATTAGCAGCAACAACAACAATAAGACAACACCATTAGCAGCAACAACAATAAGACAACACCATTAGCAGCAACAACAACAATAAGACAACACCATTAGCAGCAACAACAACAATAAGACAACACCATTAGCAGCAACAACAACAATAAGACAACACCATTAGCAGCAACAACAACAATAAGACAACACCATTAGCAGCAACAACAATAATAACAACACCATTAGCAGCAAACAACAATAAGACAACACCATTAGCAGCAACAACAACAATAAGACAACACCATTAGCAGCAACAACAACAATAACAACACCATTAGCAGCAAACAACAATAAGACAACACCATTAGCAGCAACAACAACAATAAGACAACACCATTAGCAGCAACAACAATAAGACAACACCATTAGCAGCAACAACAATAAGACAACACCATTAGCAGCAACAACAATAAGACAACACCATTAGCAGCAACAACAATAAGAGAACACCATTAGCAGCAACAACAACAATAAGACAACACCATTAGCAGCAGCAACAACAATAAGACAACACCATTAGCAGCAGCAACAACAATAAGACAACACCATTAGCAGCAACAACAACAATAAGACAACACCATTAGCAGCAACAACAACAATAAGACAACACCATTAGCAGCAACAACAATAAGACAACATCATTAGCAGCAACAACAATAATACAACACCATTAGCAGCAACAACAATAAGACAACACCATTAGCAGCAACACAACAACACATTAGCAGCAAACAACAACAAAGACAACAACAACAATAAGACAACACCATTAGCAGCAACAACAACAATAAGACAACCATTAGCACCATTAGCAGCAACAACAATAAGACAACACCATTAGCAGCAACAACAACAATAAGACAACACCATTAACAGCAGCAACAACAATAAGACAACACCATTAGCAAACAACAATAAGACAACACCATTAGCAGCAACAACAACAATAAGACAACACCATTAGCAGCAACAACAATAATAAGACAACACCATTAGCAGCAACAACAACAATAAGACAACACCATTAGCAGCAACAACAACAATAAGACAACACCATTAGCAGCAACAACAACAATGAGACAACACCATTAGCAGCAACAACAGCAATGAGACAACACCATTAGCAGCAACAACAACAACAACAAGACAACACCATTAGCAGCAACAACAACAATAAGACAACACCATTAGCAGCAACAACAATAAGACAACACCATTAGCAGCAACAACAATAAGACAACACCATTAGCAGCAACAACAACAATAAGACAACACCATTAGCAGCAACAACAATAAGACAACACCATTAGCAAACAACAACAATAAGACAACACCATTAGCAGCAGCAACAACAATAAGACAACACCATTAGCAGCAACAACAACAACACCAAGACAACACCATTAGCAGCAACAACAACAATAAGACAACACCATTAGCAGCAACAACAATAAGACAACACCATTAGACAACAACAATAAGACAACACCATTAGCAGCAACAACAACAATAAGACAACACCATTAGCAGCAACAACAACAATAAGACAACACCATTAGCAGCAACAACAATAAGACAACACCATTAGCAGCAACAACAATAAGACAACACCATTAGCAGCAACAACAACAATAAGACAACACCATTAGCAGCAACAACAATAAGACAACACCATTAGCAGCAACAACAATAAGACAACACCATTAGCAGCAACAACAACAATACAACACCATTAGCAGCAACAACAACAATAAGACAACACCATTAGCAGCAACAACAACAAGACAACACCATTAGCAGCAACAACAATAAGACAACACCATTAGCAGCAACAACAATAAGACAACACCATTAGCAGCAACAACAACAATAAGACAACACCATTAGCAGCAACAACAACAACAATTAGACAACACCATTAGCAACAACAACAACAATAAGACAACACCATTAGCAGCAACAACAACAATAAGACAACACCATTAGCAGCAACAACAACAATAAGACAACACCATTAGCAGCAACAACAATAAGACAACACCATTAGCAGCAACAACAATAAGACAACACCATTAGCAGCAACAACAACAATAAGACAACACCATTAGCAGCAACAACAACAATAAGACAACACCATTAGCAGCAACAACAACAATAATTACAACACAATAAGCAGCAAAACAACAATAAGACAACACCATTAGCAGCAACAACAACACCATAAGACAACACCATTAGCAGCAGCAACAACAATAAGACAACACCATTAGCAGCAACAACAACAATAAGACAACACCATTAGCAGCAACAACAATAAGACAAACAACATTAACAATAAGACAACAAGCAACAACAACAAACAACACCATTAGCAGCAACAACAACAATAAGACAACACAATTAGCAGCAACAACAACAATAAGACAACAATTAGCAACAACAACAATAAGACAACACCATTAGCAGCAACAACAACAACAATAAGACAACACCATTAGCAGCAACAACAACAATAAGACAACACCATTAGCAGCAACAACAACAAAGACAACAACAATAAGACAACAACACCATAGCAGCAACAACAATAAGACAACACCATTAGCAGCAACAACAACAATAAGACAACACCATTAGCAGCAACAACAACAAGACAACACCATTAGCAGCAACAACAACAATAAGACAACACCATTAGCAGCAACAACAACAATAAGACAACACCATTAGCAGCAACAACAATAAGACAACACCATTAGCAGCAACAACAATAAGACAACACCATTAGCAGCAACAACAACAATAAGACAACACCATTAGCAGCAACAACAACAATAAGACAACACCATTAGCAGCAACAACAATAAGACAACACCATTAGCAGCAACAACAACAATACAACACCATTAGCAGCAACAACAACAATAAGACAACACCATTAGCAGCAACAACAACAATAAGACAACACCATTAGCAGCAACAACAACAATAAGACAACACCATTAGCAGCAACAACAATAAGACAACACCATTAGCAGCAACAACAACAATAAGACAACACCATTAGCAGCAACAACAACAACAATTAGCACAACAACAATAGCAGCAACAACAACAAACAAGACAACAACACATTAGCAGCAACAACAATAAGACAACACCATTAGCAGCAACAACAACAATACAACACCATTAGCAGCAACAACAACAATAAGACAACACCATTAGCAGCAACAACAACAATAAGACAACACCATTAGCAGCAACAACAACAATAAGACAACACCATTAGCAGCAACAACAACAATAAGACAACACCATTAGCAGCAACAACAACAATAAGACAACACCATTAGCAGCAACAACAACAATAAGACAACACCATTAGCAGCAACAACAACAATAAGACAACACCATTAGCAGCAACAACAACAAGACAACACCATTAGCAGCAACAACAATAATACAACACCATTAGCAGCAACAACAACAAACAAGACAACACCATTAGCAGCAACAACAACAATAAGACAACACCATTAGCAGCAAACAACCATTACAACACCATTAGCAACAACAACAATAAGACAACACCATTAGACAGCAACAACAACAATAAGACAACACCATTAGCAGCAACAACAATAAGACAACACCATTAGCAGCAACAACAATAAGACAACACCATTAGCAGCAACAACAACAATAAGACAACACCATTAGCAGCAACAACAACAATAAGACAACACCATTAGCAGCAACAACAATAAGACAAACACCATTAGCAGCAACAACAACAATAAGACAACACCATTAGCAGCAACAACAATAAGACAACACCATTAGCAGCAACAACAACAACAACAATTAGACAACACAACAATAAGACAACAGCATTAGCAACAACAACAATAAGACAACACCATTAGCAGCAACAACAACAATAAGACAACACCATTAGCAGCAACAACAATAAGACAACACCATTAGCAGCAACAACAATAAGACAACACCATTAGCAGCAACAACAATAAGACAACACCATTAGCAGCAACAACAACAATAAGACAACACCATTAGCAGCAACAACAATAAGACAACACCATTAGCAGCAACAACAATAAGACAACACCATTAGCAGCAACAACAACAATAAGACAACACCATTAGCAGCAACAACAATAAGACAACACCATTAGCAGCAACAACAATAAGACAACACCATTAGCAGCAACAACAACAAGACAACACCATTAGCAGCAACAACAATAAGACAACACCATTAGCAGCAACAACAACAATACAACACCATTAGCACAACAACAATAAGACAACACCATTAGCAGCAACAACAACAAAGACAACACCATTAGCAGCAACAACAACAACAATAAGACAACACCATTAGCAGCAACAACAACAATAAGACAACACCATTAGCAGCAACAACAATAAGACAACACCATTAGCAGCAACAACAACAATAAGACAACACCATTAGCAGCAACAACAATAAGACAACACCATTAGCAGCAACAACAATAAGACAACACCATTAGCAGACAACAATTAGCAACAACAACAATAAGACAACACCATTAGCAGCAACAACAACAATAAACACAACACCAACAACAAGCAGCAACAACAACAATAAGACAACACCATTAGCAGCAACAACAACAACAAGACAACACCATTAGCAGCAACAACAACAATAAGACAACACCATTAGCAGCAACAACAATAATAAGACAACACCATTAGCAACACCAACAACAACAATAAGACAACACCATTAGCAGCAACAACAACAATAAGACAACACCATTAGCAGCAACAACAACAACAATAAGACAACACCATTAGCAGCAACAACAACAATAAGACAACACCATTAGCAGCAACAACAATAATAAGACAACATTAGCAGCAACAACAATAAGACAACACCATTAGCACAACAACAATAAGACAACACCATTAGCAACAACAATAAGACAACACCATTAGCAGCAACAACAACAATAAGACAACACCATTAGCAGCAACAACAATAAGAAGAACACCATTAGCAGCAACAACAACAATAAGACAACACCATTAGCAGCAACAACAATAAGACAACACCATTAGCAGCAACAACAACAATAAGACAACACCATTAGCAGCAAATAAGACAACAATAAGACAACAACACATTAGCAGCAACAACAATAAGACAACACCATTAGCAGCAACAACAATAAGACAACACCATTAGCAGCAACAACAATAATTACACCATTAGCAGCAACAACAACAATAAGACAACACCATTAGCAGCAACAACAAATAAGACAACACCATTAGCAGCAACAACAATAAGACAATAAGACAACACCATTAGCAGCAACAACAATAAGACAACACCATTAGCAGCAACAACAATAAGACAACACCATTAGCAGCAACAACAACAAGACAACACCATTAGCAGCAACAACAATAAGACAACACCATTAGCAGCAACAACAACAATAAGACAACACCATTAGCAGCAACAACAACAATAAGACAACACCATTAGCAGCAACAACAATAAGACAACACCATTAACAGCAACAGCAATAAGACAACACCATTAACAGCAACAACAATAAGACAACACCATTAGCAGCAACAACAATAAGACAACACCATTAGCAGCAACAGCAATAAGACAACACCATTAGCAGCAACAACAACATAAGACAAGCAACAACAAGCAACAACAACAACAAGACAACCAGACAACACCATTAACAGCAGCAACAACAATAAGACAACACCATTAACAGCAACAGCAATAAGACAACACCATTAACAGCAGCGGCAGCATGAACACAACAGCTGCAGTAGCAACTTGACAAACTAGTTTTAAGCAGGGTCACGGATGAAAGAAGGAAAGCCTGTCCAAACCAAGCACTGATATTCTCACTATCTTACTTTCCTTTGGTGCTGGCAGGTGATCTTAATCAGGGCGGACATTCTCACTATCACCCAACTTACCGTTGGTGCTGGCAGGTGATCTTAATCAGGGCGGACATTCTCACTATCACCCAACTTACCGTTGGTGCTGGCAGGTGATTTTTATCAGGGCGGACATTCTCACTATCACCCAACTTACCGTTGGTGCTGGCAGGTGATTTTAATCAGGGCAACGCTGAAAGCCACTAGAACCAGCGTGGGCACCACAAAGCCCGAGAGCTGCAGCACAGTGCTGGCCACCGCATAGCCGTGCTCATGACCTTTCCCTTCCAACGTGACCTCCGCCACGATGACCACGAGCGTCAGCAGCAGGCACCAGGCCCCGACCCCTCCGCACGTCATGAGGACCAGTCGCTTCATCGTGCGCTGCGTTCTCTGAGGCCTGGCCACGGCAAACCAGCGGAATCCTCCGACGATCATGGTGAGATGCACTGACAGAGTGTGGGAGAGATACAGCACCAGCAGCATGTAGGTCTCACGGTCATGATTCAGCGGTTCGCGGTAAAACAACCCTCCACGGATTGCATACACCAAAAGAAACACGCTGTCAAGAACGGCCAGAGTTTGAAAGAGCAGCACCATGATGGTGCGATTCCTGCAAGTGTTCCAGACCCCGAAGGACACAACGTTGGCCACGATTCCTACCACGCATACAGGGATGATGGCAGCGACGAGCATGGTCCGGAAGATTTGGATCCCTTCAAGCACGTGCGCCGGCAGACCAGTTTCGTTACTGTGATGCTGTTGGTTGTACTTGCGGTAGATGTCGTAGTAGTAGTAGTTGTCGTAGTCGTCAGGGTGGTTGTTGGGATGTTCTGTCGAAGAGCTTACGGTGTTGTGGTTGTAGAGGTTGTGTTCCCAAAATTCGGAGTGATTGGTGCCGGATTTGAGATTTTTTTCTCCTTCGTTCGTCAGCATGTTTTTATTTTAGTGTTTTTGTTGTTGTTGCGAACGATGATAAAAATTGTTTTTTTTAATTGAACTTATTTTTGGGGTCAGGCTCCATCTAATCAGATAGTTTTCTTTAACTTTGATTGTTTCTTCTTGTGTGATCTCTCGGTTCTGTTCTGAAACATACACACATACGTCTGTGCGTACATACGTAAGTACACACACACACACACACACACACACACACACACACACACACACACACACACACACACACACACACACACACACACACACACACACACACACACAGACGCACAAGCACACACACACAGCGCGCGCACACACACAAACACACATACACACGCAGCAGTCGCACGCATGCATGTACGCACAAACACACGCACGCATGCACGCACTCACGCACGTACGCACGGACGCAACCACGCGCGCACACGCACACACACGCACGCACGCCACACACACACACACACACACACACACACACACACACACACACACACACACACACACACACACACACACACACACACACACACACACACACACACACACACACACACACCACACACACACACATCCTTTTATCACAGATGAAGTTGCAGCAATACCAGTACATTAAACAGCAGTCAGTGAAAGGGCCAACCCACCACATACCATTCGATCCAACTGCGATCTGACTGTGACATTGGTGAGGCATGATTCTCGTGAAATTCTACTGTCTGAAATTAATCTGATCAAATCCTACTAGTTTGGGTCACTATATATGAATCTCACGGAATATCTCCATATTTTTGTATCAGACATTTTATGTGATTCGTGTATTGGGGTCTACCATGAGTATAGCGAAACACGAACCATGGGACGAGGGACCGAGAGCATAGCTCCCTCGTCCCATGGTTAATGCTCTCGCTCCTTCGTCCCATGGTTAATGCTCTCGCTCCCTCGTCCCATGTTTAATGGGAACCTCGTCCCATGTAGTAATGCTCTCGCTACCTCGTCCCATGGTTAATGGGACTCCCTCGTCCCATGTTAAATGCTCTCGCTACCTCGTCCCATGTTTAATGCTCTCGTCCCTCGTCCCATGGTTAATGCTCTCTCTCTCCCTCGTCCCATGTTTAATGCTCTCTCTCTCCTCGTTAACCTGGGACATGGTTAATGCTCTCTCTCTCCCTCGTCCCATAGTTAATGCTCTCTCTCTCCCTCGTCCCATGTTAATGCTCTCTCTTCCCTCGTCCCATGGTTAATGCTCTCGCTCCCTCGTCCCATAGTTAATGCTCTCTCTCTCTCTCTCTCTCTCTCGTCCCATGTTAATGCTCTCTCTCTCCCTCGTCCCATGGTTAATGCTCTCTCTCTCCCTCGTCCCATGGTTAATGCTCTCTCTCTCCTCGTCCCATGTTTAATGCTCTCTCTCCCCTCGTCCCATGGTTAATGCTCTCTCTCTCCCTCGTCCCATGGTTAATGCTCTCTCTCTCCTCGTCCCATGGTTAATGCTCTCTCTCTCCCTCGTCCCATGGTTAATGCTCTCTCTCTCCCTCGTCCCATGGTTAATGCTCTCTCTCTCCCTCGTCCCATGTTTAATGCTCTCTCTCTCCCTCGTCCCATAGTTAATGCTCTCTCTCTCCCTCGTCCCATGGTTAATGCTCTCTCTCTCCCTCGTCCCATGTTTAATGCTCTCTCTCTCCCTCGTCCCATGGTTAATGCTCTCTCTCTCCCTCGTCCCATGGTTAATGCTCTCTCTCTCCCTCGTCCCATGGTTAATGCTCTCTCTCTCTCGTCCCATGTTTAATGCTCTCTCTCTCCTCGTCCCATGGTTAATGCTCTCTCTCTCCCTCGTCCCATGGTTAATGCTCTCTCTCTCCCTCGTCCCATGGTTAATGCTCTCTCTCTCCTCGTCCCATGTTTAATGCTCTCTCTCCCTCGTCCCATGTTTAATGCTCTCTCTCTCCTCGTCCCATGGTTAATGCTCTCTCTCTCCTCGTCCCATGGTTAATGCTCTCTCTCTCCCTCGTCCCATGGTTAATGCTCTCTCTCTCCCTCGTCCCATGGTTAATGCTCTCTCTCCCTCGTCCCATGGTTAATGCTCTCTCTCCCTCGTCCCATGGTTAATGCTCTCTCTCCCTCGTCCCATGTTTAATGCTCTCTCTCCCTCGTCCCATGGTTAATGCTCTCTCTCTCCTCGTCCCATGGTTAATGCTCTCTCTCTCCTCGTCCCATGGTTAATGCTCTCTCTCCCTCGTCCCATGGTTAATGCTCTCTCTCCCTCGTCCCATGGTTAATGCTCTCTCTCCCTCGTCCCATGGTTAATGCTCTCTCTCTCCCTCGTCCCATGGTTAATGCTCTCTCTCTCCCTCGTCCCATGGTTAATGCTCTCTCTCTCCTCGTCCCATGGTTAATGCTCTCTCTCTCCCTCGTCCCATGTTTAATGCTCTCTCTCCCTCGTCCCATGGTTAATGCTCTCTCTCCCTCGTCCCATGGTTAATGCTCTCTCTCCCTCGTCCCATGGTTAATGCTCTCTCTCCCTCGTCCCATGGTTAATGCTCTCTCTCCCTCCCTCGTCCCATGGTTAATGCTCTCTCTCTCCCTCGTCCCATGGTTAATGCTCTCTCTCTCCCTCGTCCCATGGTTAATGCTCTCTCTCCCCTCGTCCCATGGTTAATGCTCTCTCTCCCTCGTCCCATGGTTAATGCTCTCTCTCCCCTCGTCCCATGGTTAATGCTCTCTCTCCCTCGTCCCATGGTTAATGCTCTCTCTCCCTCGTCCCATGGTTAATGCTCTCTCTCTCCCTCGTCCCATGTTTAATGCTCTCTCTCCCTCGTCCCATGGTTAATGCTCTCTCTCCCTCGTCGTCCCATGGTTAATGCTCTCGCTCCCTCGTCCCATGGTTAATGCTCTCTCTCCCTCGTCCCATGGTTAATGCTCTCTCTCTCTCGTCCCATGGTTAATGCTCTCTCTCCCTCGTCCCATGGTTAATGCTCTCTCTCCCTCGTCCCATGGTTAATGCTCTCTCTCCCTCGTCCCATGGTTAATGCTCTCTCTCCCTCGTCCCATGGTTAATGCTCTCTCTCTCCTCGTCCCATGGTTAATGCTCTCTCTCCCTCGTCCCATGGTTAATGCTCTCTCTCTCCTCGTCCCATGGTTAATGCTCTCTCCCATCTCTCTCTCCCTCGTCCCATGGTTAATGCTCTCTCTCCCTCGTCCCATGGTTAATGCTCTCTCTCCCTCGTCCCATGGTTAATGCTCTCTCTCCCTCGTCCCATGGTTAATGCTCTCTCCCATGGTTAATGCTCTCTCTCCCTCGTCCCATGGTTAATGCTCTCTCTCCCTCGTCCCATGGTTAATGCTCTCTCTCCCTCGTCCCATGGTTAATGCTCTCTCTCCCTCGTCCCATGGTTAATGCTCTCTCTCCCTCGTCCCATGGTTAATGCTCTCTCTCCCTCGTCCCATGGTTAATGCTCTCTCTCCCTCGTCCCATGGTTAATGCTCTCTCTCTCCCTCGTCCCATGGTTAATGCTCTCTCTCCCTCGTCCCATGGTTAATGCTCTCTCTCCCTCGTCCCATCGTCCCATAAATGCTCTCTCTCCCTCGTCCCATGGTTAATGCTCTCTCTCCCTCGTCCCATGGTTAATGCTCTCTCTCCCTCGTCCCATGGTTAATGCTCTCTCTCCCTCGTCCCATGGTTAATGCTCTCTCTCCCTCGTCCCATGGTTAATGCTCTCTCTCCCTCGTCCCATGGTTAATGCTCTCTCTCCCTCGTCCCATGGTTAATGCTCTCTCTCCCTCGTCCCATGGTTAATGCTCTCTCTCCCTCGTCCCATGGTTAATGCTCTCTCTCCCTCGTCCCATGGTTAATGCTCTCTCTCCCTCGTCCCATGGTTAATGCTCTCTCTCCCTCGTCCCATGGTTAATGCTCTCTCTCCCTCGTCCCATGGTTAATGCTCTCTCTCCCTCGTCCCATGGTTAATGCTCTCTCTCCCTCGTCCCATGGTTAATGCTCTCTCTCCCTCGTCCCATGGTTAATGCTCTCTCTCCCTCGTCCCATGGTTAATGCTCTCTCTCCCTCGTCCCATGGTTAATGCTCTCTCTCCCTCGTCCCATGGTTAATGCTCTCTCTCCCTCGTCCCATGGTTAATGCTCTCTCTCCCTCGTCCCATGGTTAATGCTCTCTCTCCCTCGTCCCATGGTTAATGCTCTCTCTCCCTCGTCCCATGGTTAATGCTCTCTCTCCCTCGTCCCATGGTTAATGCTCTCTCTCCCTCGTCCCATGGTTAATGCTCTCTCTCCCTCGTCCCATGGTTAATGCTCTCTCTCTCCTCGTCCCATGGTTAATGCTCTCTCTCCCTCGTCCCATGGTTAATGCTCTCTCTCCCTCGTCCCATGGTTAATGCTCTCTCTCCCTCGTCCCATGGTTAATGCTCTCTCTCCCTCGTCCCATGGTTAATGCTCTCTCTCCCTCGTCCCATGGTTAATGCTCTCTCTCCCTCGTCCCATGGTTAATGCTCTCGCTCCCTCGTCCCATGGTTAATGCTCTCTCTCCCTCGTCCCATGGTTAATGCTCTCTCTCCCTCGTCCCATGGTTAATGCTCTCTCTCCCTCGTCCCATGGTTAATGCTCTCTCTCCCTCGTCCCATGGTTAATGCTCTCTCTCCCTCGTCCCATGGTTAATGCTCTCTCTCCCTCGTCCCATGGTTAATGCTCTCTCTCCCTCGTCCCATGGTTAATGCTCTCTCTCCCTCGTCCCATGGTTAATGCTCTCTCTCCCTCGTCCCATGGTTAATGCTCTCTCTCCCTCGTCCCATGGTTAATGCTCTCTCTCCCTCGTCCCATGGTTAATGCTCTCTCTCCCTCGTCCCATGGTTAATGCTCTCTCTCCCTCGTCCCATGGTTAATGCTCTCTCTCCCTCGTCCCATGGTTAATGCTCTCTCTCCCTCGTCCCATGGTTAATGCTCTCGCTCCCTCGTCCCATGGTTAATGCTCTCTCTCCCTCGTCCCATGGTTAATGCTCTCTCTCCCTCGTCCCATGGTTAATGCTCTCTCTCCCTCGTCCCATGGTTAATGCTCTCGCTCCCTCGTCCCATGGTTAATGCTCTCTCTCCCTCGTCCCATGGTTAATGCTCTCTCTCCCTCGTCCCATGGTTAATGCTCTCTCTCCCTCGTCCCATGGTTAATGCTCTCTCTCCCTCGTCCCATGGTTAATGCTCTCTCTCCCTCGTCCCATGGTTAATGCTCTCGCTCCCTCGTCCCATGGTTAATGCTCTCTCTCCCTCGTCCCATGGTTAATGCTCTCGCTCCCTCGTCCCATGGTTAATGCTCTCTCTCCCTCGTCCCATGGTTAATGCTCTCTCTCCCTCGTCCCATGGTTAATGCTCTCGCTCCCTCGTCCCATGGTTAATGCTCTCTCTCCCTCGTCCCATGGTTAATGCTCTCTCTCCCTCGTCCCATGGTTAATGCTCTCTCTCCCTCGTCCCATGGTTAATGCTCTCTCTCTCCCTCGTCCCATGGTTAATGCTCTCTCTCTCCTCGTCCCATGGTTAATGCTCTCGCTCCCTCGTCCCATGGTTAATGCTCTCTCTCCCTCGTCCCATGGTTAATGCTCTCTCTCCCTCGTCCCATGGTTAATGCTCTCTCTCCCTCGTCCCATGGTTAATGCTCTCTCTCCCTCGTCCCATGGTTAATGCTCTCTCTCCCTCGTCCCATGGTTAATGCTCTCTCTCCCTCGTCCCATGGTTAATGCTCTCTCTCCCTCGTCCCATGGTTAATGCTCTCTCTCCCTCGTCCCATGGTTAATGCTCTCTCTCCCTCGTCCCATGGTTAATGCTCTCGCTCCCTCGTCCCAAGGTTAATGCTCTCTCTCCCTCGTCCCATGGTTAATGCTCTCTCTCCCTCGTCCCAAGGTTAATGCTCTCTCTCCCTCGTCCCATGGTTAATGCTCTCTCTCCCTCGTCCCATGGTTAATGCTCTCTCTCCCTCGTCCCATGGTTAATGCTCTAAATCCCTCGTCCCATGGTTAATGCTCTCGCTCCCTCGTCCCATGGTTAATGCTCTCGCTCCCTCGTCCCATGGTTAATGCTCTCGCCCCTCGTCCCATGGTTAATGCTCTCGCTCCCTCGACCCATGGTTAATGCTCTCGCTCCCTCGTCCCATGGTTAATGCTCTCTCTCCATCGTCCCATGGTTAATGCTCTCGCTCCCTCGTCCCATGGTTAATGCTCTCTCTCCCTCGTCCCATGGTTAATGCTCTCGCTCCCTCGTCCCATGGTTAATGCTCTCGCTCCCTCGTCCCATGGTTAATGCTCTCGCTCCCTCGTCCATGGTTAATGCTTCTCGCTCCCTCGTCCCATTTAATGCTCTCGCTCCCTCGTCCCATGTTAATGCTCTCGCTCCCTCGTCCCATGTTTAATGCTCTCGCTCCCTCCCAAGTCCCGTCCCGCCAGACATGGTTAGCCAAATTTTTTCCATTATGTTTAATGCGCCCGATCTCTCTCCCTCGTCCCATGGTCTAATATTTGGGATTCTCTGTGATATCTTCAAATAAGGCCTATCCTTACCTCCCAAAATTGCGTGAACCCTAGGGTCCATGGATAACAGACTCTCGCTCCCTCGTCCCATGGTTAATGCTCTGTGGTGCTCCCTGCGACCCATTGGCGTTAATGCTCTCGCTCCCTCGTCCCATGGTTAATGCTCTCGCTCCCTCGTCCCATGTTTAATGCTCTCGCTCCCTCGTCCCATGGTTAATGCTCTCGCTCCCTCGTCCCATGTTTAATGCTCTCGCTCCCTCGTCCCATGTTTAATGCTCTCGCTCCCTCGTCCCATGTTTAATGCTCTCGCTCCCTCGTCCCATGTTTAATGCTCTCGCTCCCTCGCTCCCATGGTTAATGCTCTCGCTCCCTCGTCCCATGGGGCTAATGCTCTCTCTCCCTCGTCCCATGGTTAATGCTCTCGCTCCCTCGTCCCATGGTTAATGCTCTCGCTCCCTCGTCCCATGGTTAATGCTCTCGCTCTCCCATCGTCCCATGCTTAATGCTCTCTCTCCCTCGTCCCAAACGCTACCTCACGCACGCGAGGTCAACATCTAGTCGGCTGGTAGAGGCCGGAACGCAACAGCTCAGCATCCGGACGGAGCGACCGGCTGAGATACCTATCGAAGAAGGAAAAAAAAAACACCACGGCGCACACCACAGCCGGGGCGAGCAGGAGGGGAGGGACCGAAGGAATGCAGAAAAGCTGGACAACGAAAAGAGGGACTCTCTCGCTTCATAACCACATCAAAATAAAACCTTTCTTCCCATTTTTTTTACTTCTCCTCTCTCTCCCTCTTTTTGTCCTCTCTTTCACCTCTCTTTACTTTCTCACTTCTCTCCCCAACCCCCCCTAGTCCCCCTTTTTTTCCTTCTCCTCTCCACTTCCTCTTCCTTATATTTTCCTTCTCTCCCTCTCTCTTCCCTCTCTCTCTCCTTCCCTCTCAGTCTCTCTCTCCTCTCTCCTTCCCTCTCTTTCTCCCCTATGTTAATCAGAGCTCCGGTCTCCAGTTGTATTTGCGCAAATGTCTGCTAAAAAGCAATTTCTGCCTAGTTTCGATTCGTCACATGGTTAATGCTCTGCCCGCTTGGGTCTCCTCCCCTCCCGGCACAATTCTTTTCGTCCCGGAATGTATGTTAATTGCTCCCTTCGCTTCCAGCATTGTAATGCTCACCTACGTCCCTTTGTTATACTAGCTCGGTCCTCTCTCTTCCTCCATCACTGAGACCCTCCCCCAACGACCCCATAATTGCGTCAAAGGCTCTGGGGGTCTCCCTGGAGCATCGCCCAGCCCATTATGCATCTCGAAATCCTATGTCTAAGTGTTCATTCACGCGCTGTGTTCTAAAACCTGTTCGGTTATCACCAGTTTACGCTAAATGCCTCCGTCGGCATCACCAGGATCACAGAACTTCATCCTATCATATAATAGTCGCTTGGACATCTTAGGCTGGCTTCTTTTTTCATAACTGTAGCTCCCTCCCTGTCTTCACACTTCGTCCCCTATGGTTACTGCTCTCGCGTCCTCGTCCCAGTGATTAAGCTCGTCGCTCCCAGCGGTATCGCGATACCCCCATGTGGTAACTGCTCCCCTCTCCGCTCCAGCCCCTTCACTGCGCTCTGTCCCCACGTCCATCGCTCTGCCAACCTCTTACCTTCGCCCTACCCTCTTCTCTCATTCGCCCATGGTCTAATGCTTCTACCGGGAGCATGCACGGGTTCCCCCAAGGTTTGAAGCCGCTGCTCGTGTCTAACCATAACATGTTAATACGCTTCTCGCGACTGATGCGTGGTTTTCCCTCTCGCCGTACCCGTGCAAGTCATCAATAACTCCATGTCTACAATAGTCTCTCTACAGCTTCCCGTCTGTTCTGAAACCAAATGTGTGACTCGTCTTTGCCAGTTTTGGCCTCGTTTCCCGTATGTGTTATATGTTGCTCCATGTCGGCTTTACCTCCTGCACATGGTACTATATTTTAATACGTACCCACTACGAGGTCAAGGTGCGGCTCTCGTCTCACGGAAGCGATCCGCTGCCTGAGAGTGATTCCTTTGTGTTTTCTTTGATACATGCGCACTGAACTTGGATTCCCCATAAAAAGATTGATCGGACCTCGTCGCATGTTTAATGCTCTCGCTCCCACGCCACATGTTTAATGCTCTCGCTCCCTCATCCCATAGTTAATGCTCTCGCTCCCTCGTCCGCTTAATGCTCTCGGAGAGCGGTCATGTGCCCGTCTGCCTCAATGTCGAATGCTCTCGCTCCCTGTCCGTTTAATGCTCCGTCTTTGGCTCCCTCGTCCCATAGTTAATGCCTCTCCTCTAGATCTCTAAAACCTTAAGGGTTCCCGTGGGTCCGTACCCATGGATTAGTGCCTCGTCAACCAGGCTCCCCTCGGTCCCATGGTTAATGCTCATCGCTCCCCTCTAGCCTCGTCCCATAGTTAATGGCTGCTCGCCTCGCCGATCGTCCCATGGTTAATGCTCTCTGCGAAGGGTCTCCCATCGTCGCATTGTTAATGCTCTCGCTGAGCCCCTCGTGCCTCATGTTAATGCTCCGCTCTCTCGTACCCATAGTTAATGCTCTCGCTCGCGTCGTTCCCATGGTTAATGCTCATCAGCTCGTCACCTCGTCCCATAGTTAATGCTCTCGGCTCACCACGACCCATGGTTAATGCTCTCGCTCCCTCGTCCCATGGTTAATGCTTCCTCGCTCCCATCGTCCCATGGGTTAATGCTCTATCATGGCTCATGCGTCCCCAGAGTTAAATAATGCTCTCTCTCCCATCGTCCCATAGTTTAATGCTCTCGGCATTCCCCCAACGCCCCATGGTTAATGCTCCTCGCTCTCGCGCATCTCCCATGGGTAATGCTCTCGCGTCTCCCATCGTCCATGTTTAATGCTCATCGCTCTCCCTCGTCCATAGTTAATGCTCTCGCTATCCATCGTCCATGCTAATGCTACTCGCTCCATCGTCCCATTGGGGTAATGCTCTCGCTCCCTCATGCCCAGGTTAATCTCTCCGCTCACCCGAATCGTCGCTTGGTAAAATGCTCTCTCGCTCCCTCGTCTCTTAGCTTATGATGCTCATGCTCTACATCCCCGTCGTCCCATAGTTAATGCTCTCGTTCCGTCGTCCCATGTTAAATGCCTCAATCGCGTCCCAGTCCCGAACATCTCGTCCGGCATGGCTAATGCGCCTCGATCCCTCGTGCGCTTGGCTAATGCTCTCGCTGGATCGCCAAGCGGTTGTTTCTTCCCCTGTTAATGCTCTCGCTCGTCCGTCGTCCCATGGTTAATGCTCAATCAGCTCCCACGGGGGTGAGCGTTGCCGCTGCATGTTTTAATGCTCGGTCGTCGTGCCACCAC
>JAGGCT020004179.1:83499-120132 GCA_017654935.2 Phymorhynchus buccinoides
GAGAGAGAGAGGGATGGAGAGAGGGATGGAGAGAGAGGAGAGAGAAGAGGCATTTCATATGGTAATCGCTTTCTTAAGTATAAAGTTTGCCTCGCAGCGTCTTCCAGGAACAGTAGTCTGTTTGACCTCACTTGGCCTCTGCTGTCAAATCAAGTTGGCTACTTTATGTAGTAACTATTCTCTCTTTAACACTGTCTGTCTGTCTGTCTCTTTCTCTCTCTCTCTCTCTCTCCATCTCCCCCCCTCCCCCCTCTCTCTCTCTCTGTACCGTGTATATGTTGTACCCCCCCCCTCTCTCTCTCTCTGCTACCCCCCCCTCTCCCCTCCCCACCCCAACCTTTGTTTTCGGAAACATATGCGTGATAATTCTTATTATAAGTTGGCCTCACCCTGTGGTGACCTAAGCTGTCAAATGAATTTGACTACTGAATTACTGAATTCCATCAGTTTTAGGGAGACCTGCATCATGATTATGTCCTGTCGCCCACACTGGAATGTTTTGAGGAATTAGCACACAGACGATAAACTAAAAATAAAAAAACAATTTGTAAGACAAATCCATCAGTATATGTGGAGCTTATAGGTCACAAGATAAGTAAAGCCCAGAGGTATTTTCCAGATGGTATTATAATCATGGTACTATATCCTTTTTTTTCTGTAATTATACTGCACAGCTGTTAATGCCAAGGATCAGGAATTCCCCCAAAATGCACCCTTACATTTACCATTACCGACTACACAGACACACACACAAAAACAACAAGATACAGTATTTATACGGAGCTGAACCTTGATAGAAATCAAATCAAAGCGCACACACACGTTAGCATTTAAAGCGCATTCAAACACAAACGCAATCCAACGCGAACACACACAGATAACATAAATGGAATCTAGCAGAAACAGACATAATGGCAAGAGAGAGAAGATAAAGAGAGATGAGCTTTAATGACGGGGGACCCACACGCACACACACAACCACACACACACACACGGCCACACACGCACACGCACGCACACGCTCACGCACGCACGCACGCACACGCACGGCACTGCACGCACATACACGCACGCACGCACGAACGCACACACACAAGCGCACGCAGACGCACACACGGTACGCACCGCACTGACAGCAGCGCCCCGCACGCACAGCCTGGCCGCACGCACCACACCCACGCGGCGCGCGCGCGGGCGGCGCAATCATAATACGCACGCACGCACACACGCACGCAACACGCACGCACGCACGCACACCTTGCAGTGTTGCACACGTCAACCGCACACACGAGCACACACACAACACACACACACACACACACACACACACACTCACACACATTAAAGTTCCACATACCACTCACGCTACACACTTCATGTTACATAAGTCAGTTTGAAATGCTACTGTATGTCCCCACCTTCCCTCCCATCTTATATATCTGTTAATGTAATTTTTATTATATGCACTCAGTTAGTTTTGTATGAATAGATGTGTAGGGAAAACACACATAAATAACACTACCATTCACTCACTCACACACACACTCTGAGGAGGGGTGATCTCACCTTCAATAGTTATCTGATGTAGGCTTAATTTAATTTCACACACACACCACAGGGCACCCACCCACACAGATGGTGGCACACACAACACACACACAGACACACACACACACACTAACACACAAGCACGACACACACACACCACTATTTTTGTTGTTGTTGTTGTTGTTGCTGCTTGTTGTTGTTGTTGTTGTTGTTGTTGTTGTTGCTGTTGTTTGTTGTTGTTGTTGTTTTGTTACTGTTTTGTTTGTGTTGTTGTTGTTGTTGTTGTTGTTGTTGTGGTTGTTGTTGTCGTTGTGTCAATCTAATATCACTTGCGGGTGAACAGAGGGTGAAGCTAAAGAGAACCGAACACCACAGAACTACTCAACACACACACACACACACATCACACACTAACACCTACACACAACAGATTGCACAACAAACCAAATACGCAACACGCACGAATGGCACACACAAATACACACACCGCGCGCACAGATGAGCGCACTCACGCACACACGCCGCATGGCAAACCCCCGGGGCAAGACGCACGCACGCATCGCATGCACGCAGCACGCACTTTCACGCACGCACGCAAGAGGCGGCACACAGTCCGACGCGCAACGCAACACAAACACTACGCGCGCGCGGCTTGCGCCACGGCACACACCACCGACGCACAAATACGCGACCACGACACACGTCAACGCACACACACCACGGCGCACGCACTGCACGCACACACAAATGTAAAACTAACACACAACACGTTTCATGTTACATAAGTCAGTTTGAAATGCTACTGTATGTCCCCAACTTTCCCTCCCATCTTATAGATCTGTTAATGTAATTTTTTGTTATATCCACTCCGTCAGATTTGTATGATTAGATGGTGTAGGGAAAACACATAAATAATACTGACTACCATCACGCATGGCATCAGAAATCACACACACTCTCACTTCAATAGCTATCTCTGATGTAGGCTTAATTAAGTTCACACCATAACACCCACACACACACACACACACATCTACTCACACACCACACACGACACACACACACAACCACACACCACACACATACATATGTATATATATATGCACACACACCACACACACACACACACACGATTTTTGTTGTTGTTGGTTGTTGCTGCTGCTGTTTTTGTTGTTGTTGTTTGTTGTTGTTGTTGTTGTTGTCGTTGTTGCTGTTGTTGTTGTTGTTGTTGTTGTTGTTGTTGTTGGTGTTGTTTTGTTTGTTGTTTGTTGTTGTTTGTTGTCGTTGTTGTCATCTAATATCACTTGCGGGTGAAACAGAGGTGAAGCTATAAGACGTACACACACAATCACACGCATACACACAAACACACACCGCACACGCACGCAACACACACACACACACACACACACAACAGCACACACACACACACAGAAATCACACACACACACAGGCAACGTCCATACGTTTTTTGCACACACTTTTGTTTATTCTTTTAGACTCTAACAAAACCCGTTTTTTCACTACCTTCATTATTACCACATACGTGTTAGCAGAAGACTGATCGCTCACTTTAGAATCACGATCCCGAGTGGCATCCACACGCCGTCAGTACCACATAATCAGTGGTAATAGCGGTAGCTGGGAGCAGTGGTATGTGGGAATATCCCGGCGCATGCCAGGCTAGGTTTTCCGTCATTGTTCCCACATACTGTTAGTCCCACACACAGTTAGTACCACATATAATGTGATCCACATACCACTGGTCCCACAATTTATGGGAATGGCGGTATGTGGGATTAGTGGCAAAGTAACGAGGCGCTATCTTCATTTTCAAATATGTTTTATGTATTAATGTAAAACATAAACAATCGAATAATAACACTAAAACAAACAAAGAGTAAGGTGAACATAAAAAGTGTAACACTATTAAATTAAAAGATATAAATATAAACATATTAATGAATGTTTAAAGAAATTTGGTGAGAAATGGAGACCAGTCTCAGATTACAAGGAAACAAACTCTTATTATGTCTGCAGTACTATAGTATGTAACATACAAACATTTCATTCCATGAGCCAGGATGAACAAATAATAAATTATTAACGATTATACTTGTGATACGGATGCTAGGGACATTGCATGGGATGATTAGGTAAATAGGTAAAGAGAGAGTGAGAGAGAGAGAAGAGGAGAGAGAGAAAGAGAGAGAGAGAGAGAGGAGCTAGAGAGAGAGAGAGGATAGAGAGAGAAAGAGAGATAGAGAGAGATAGAGGAGGGAGAGAGAGAGAGAGAGATAGAGAGAAGAGGGAGATAGAGAGAGAGAGAGGATAGAGATAGAGAGAGAGAGAGAGCTAGAGAGAGAGAGAGAGAGAGAGAGATAGAGAGAAGAGAGGAGAGAGAGAGGAGAGAGAGAGAGGAGAGAGAGAGAGAGAGAGAGAGTTGGATAGAGAGAGAGAGAGAGAGAGGCTAAAAGTACATTGGTTTCCTCACGCCAAACATCAATCAAGGTACATTCTGAACAGATATGTTTTCGGTTGGGATTTTAAGGTTTGGAGACTGGTGATTTTTCTGAGAGAAAGGGGTAGAGAGTTCCAAATTGTAAGTCCGGAAACAGAGTTACAATTTGGAATTGGAAATTTGATTTTTTGATTTTCGCTTTCTGTCCCTCTCTCTCTCTAACTCTCTCTCTCCTCTCTCTCTCTTCTCTCCTCTCTCTCTCGGTCTCCTCATCGGTGCGTCTCAGGTCTCTCTCTCGGTCTCTCTTCTCTCCTCTCTCTCTCTCTCCCTCTCTCTCTCTCTCTCTCTTCGTCTCTTCCTCGGAATAGCTCTCGGCGTAGGCTCCCCGTCCCCTCTCTCGTCATCTCTTCTGTTCAGGCTCTCGAGGCCTCTTCGGTCCGTTCTCCTCTCTCTCTGTCTCGGGTCTCTTCCATCATATCTCTCTCTCCTCTGGCTCCGTCTCTCTCTCTCTTTCCTCTCTCTCTCTCTCTCTGCTTCTCTCTCTCCCCCTCCTTCTCTCTCCCTCTCTCTCACTACTTCCTCTCTCTCCCTCTCTGCGTGCCTCATTATCCCCCCTCTCTCTTCTCTCTCTCTCTTCTCAGGTCTCTCTCGTCCTCAGCTCGCACTCTCTCACTCTCCTATCTCTCTCCTCGTCGTTTCTTATCTTGGTTTCTTTCTCATGGCTCCCTCTCAAGTCCGTGTTTCTCTCTCCTTCTCTCGTCTCGGTCTCTTCGTCATCGTCTCTCGCTGTGTATATGTGGGAGTATGTAAAGTAGGATTAGGTTTTATGTGGTGATGAGCATAGGCTAAGTTTTATTTACGTGCATGTTAAAGATGAGTATTATAAAGTAGGCTTAGGCTTGATTTCGTCATGTGTATGTTTTTACTTTTCAATGTGTATCCGCATGCACACACTATGCCTAGGTCTGTGCAAACACCAGAAGAGATTTAATTTTTGATGTAAAATATCTAATACATTCTATTATATTTAAAGGAATTAACGTAGAATTTTGCTGGATTCCATCGCACTGTTGTATCATTGGAAATGAACTAGCTGATAAATTAGCGAAAGAAAGTGCTAATCGAAAATCTTCAGGTGCTAGTAGAAAATCGTCAGATTGTTCAATAAAATTAGAAAAACACGAAATAAATTCAATGTTATAAAATAGTATATATAATGAAAAGCTACCTTCAAGATCTAAGATATTATTATGTTCAAGATCTTTATCTAGCCTTATCTAAAAAAAATCGATTAAACTCGTGGAGGACCAAATATTCTAAAGATGTAGAATGCGCTTGTGAACTCCCAATATCAGTTCAACACATTCTTTCAGAATGTCCATTATTATCATTGTTATACAAACTATCTGTGATACAAGTTGCACAAATTGGAACTTTACAAGATGTAGTTTACAGCCATGATATGATCAAAATAGCTTCTGTCATATTTAGCTCTGGAATTGCAAGATTACTATATTTCATGAGTTAATTAACTTTAATTTTTTTTTCTTTTTTACTTTTTTATTTATTTTTTGTTATTAATTTGTAAGGGATTTGTTGCACACGCACTCATATCAACATACACACACGCTCGCGCGCGCGCGCGCACACGCACTTTTTTCTCCCCCCCCCCCCCCCCCCACAGTGGCCTAATATCACCCTTGGTGTGAACCGGACTTTAAATTAAATCAATCAAATCAAACCTAGGTCTGCTTTTGTTACGTGTGTGCGTTTACCTCTTAAGTTGTGCATGTTAAATATGAATAATGTAATGTAGGAATAGGGTTCATGTTGTCATGGGTAAATGTATTTACATTTTAATTTCTGCATGCTAAGATGCAGTGGGTTTCTTTTCAAATACGTACATTTTAATGATGATGGCTACCAAAGTATGATTAAGGTTTTTGATGGTTTTTGTTTTTGTTTTTTGTGGGTGTGTTGTTCCATATGTTTGTGCACTTCTGTATTTTTGAATGTTTAAATATGAGTGTGAAGAGTAGGATTGGGTTTTATTTTTCCGTGTGTATGCGTTTACTTCCCAACTTTTGAATGTTAATGATGAGCATAGATAATAATAATAGGTTTGTTTTTGTTATTGATGTTTTACAATATTGGGATGTTTTTTGGCATGCTTTATATTACTTTGTCTGTGCTTATTTTCGTTTTCCATTTTCTACACTTTATTATATATAGTAATTTTGTCCAGAGGGCTGGATGTAAAAAAAAAAAGTCATTGACATTATTCTTATTACTTCCTCTATAAAAAAAAAGTCATTCAAATTCGTTCATTCATTCTGTCTTTCTCTCTGTGTGTCGGTCTGTGTGTCTGTCTCTGTCTCTCTCTTTCTTTCATTCTTTGTATCTGCCTCTATCTCTAACACACGACTTTATGTCTGTCTCTGTCTGTCTCTGTTTCCATCTAGTCTGTATATCTCAAATACACCTCTATCACTCTCAAATCCACTCAAGATCAAAAGAAATATCTCTCGGTCTCAATCTCCTCTCTCAAAAAGAAAATCACTCACAATCAAAGAACACTAGAAAATCTCGAAAATCAACTAAAAACCTCTTCGGCACTGCTCAAGCTCTCTCTCTCGCTCAGGTGTTATACTTATTCCGTTTTTCTACTTCCTCATCAGACGAAATCGAATATTGCAAAACCTCCGATCATCATTTCTCAAAAATCTGTAAAATATCAAAAAGAAGATCGTCCTCGAAAGAAAATCGACTAAACATAACAAAAATACAAAAATCAGTCAGTCAATCAACATCACACTAAACCCCCACCCAGCAAAAACTCAACCAAAAACATAATCATCAAAACACCACATCCATACAATGAATCAATCTCCAACTGCAAAACTGTGAACAAATAATCAAAATCTGTCATCTCAATCAAACCTAAATGTCTTCTCGCGCTCATGTGCGTGCACAATCATCTCAAAAAACAACCACAAAACAATCAACCAATACTCCTAAGCAAGAAAACATACATCAACGCATCTCGATTCCTACTCAATTTATCTAACAATGCACTCCTACATCATACACAGACTCGATCAAACTCACTACATCCCAGAACACAATCATCTAAAAAACTAAAAACCAAAAAAAAAAAAAAGAAAAAGAAAAAAACAAGTCTCAAACAAAGCAAGCAAAAAAATCGATCTGATGATTCACAGAACAACAAAAATCTCCTCAAAAACTCACCTCATACTCTAACATCAATCCAATCAACCACAAATCAATACTCAAAATCAAAAGCCGGTTGGTACTCTGCCATCAATAGTCAGATCTCCTTGGGACAGAGACACTCATCTCTCTCTATGACTCATCTTAATCTCAGGCTCCAGCTCTCAAAAAACACTTAGATCACCTGACCATTCTTATAAATGCAATCATCTCAACGGGGAACCGACAAAACACCCAAAACAACAATCCTCTTTAGTCTCGATATCCTCTGTCTCTCTCGTTCTCGATCATCTGATTGTTAATATATTTACGGTATTTAGATTCGTACGCCAATATCAAGGTCATTACGGCATATATGGTTTGCGGGGATCTCTTCTCAATAACATCTCAAAACTCCACAAATAATACAATACAACTCGGTCAATCACTTCAAACGATATCATTGGGACAGAAACAAATCTCCAACAACAAAAAAAAAAAACGACCTAATCAACTACATAGCAAAACAACAGCTCTAATCCAAAAATCAAACATCACGATCACCAAAAAATACAAGTGGTCTCAATTCCTCAATCACTCTCAGGTAGCGTCAAAATCAAAAACTCCATTCAAGGGTCAATGCGAAAAAAAAAAAGAAAAGAAAATACCATTTTATCTCTCTCAATTCACCTAAGATCTCAAAAAAAATCGATCAAAATCATCCTCACACACCAAATACAGGTATCATACCTACCAGAACAATCAAAAAGACGTCAATATACATACTACTCTCCTTAAATCAAGATGTCCTTCTTTGGCCTCTGTATTTCAGATATATGTAGCGGAATTGTGAATTTTCATGCAACAGGCACGAAATTTGGCATGATTGTTTCTTATGGTGTGTTTATCAATTTGTGATGTTATGTAGGGACAATTGCGATTCAGCCTTTACCCCTTTCAGTACCAAGGGCATTTTGATTGCAAATAGCTATGTAATTATTTTTTTGTTAAAGGTCGTGTGTGTTTGTGTGTGTGTGGTTTGTGTTTGTGTGTGTGTGTGTGTGTGTACATGTGTGTGTGTGTGTGTGTGCGTGCATGACATTCCTGTGCGTGCATGTACGTGTGTGCGTGTGTGTCTTTGCGTGCGTGTGCGTGTGTGTTGTGTGTGCATTCGCGTGTGCGTGTGTGCGTTGGTGTTGTGGTGTGGTGTGGTGTCAAGTCAAGTCAAAATTTTTTTTAAAGATGTGTGTGTGTTTGTGGTGGTGGGTGTGTGTGTGCGTGTGTGCGTGCGTGCGGACGTGCGTGTGGTTGTGTGTGTGTGTGTGTGTGGTGTGTGTGTGTAGGTATGCGTGTGTGTGTGTGTTTTTGTGTGTGTGTGCGTGTGCGTGTATCGTGTGTGTGTGCGTGTGTGTGTGTGTTATGTGTGTGTGTGTGAACACGTATGCGTGCGTTGTGTGTGTGTGTGGGTGTTTGTGTGTGGTGTGTCTGTGTGTGTTTGTGTTGTGTGTGTGTGTGTGTGTGTATGTGTGTGTGTGTGGTGTGTGTGTGTGTGTGTGTGTGTGTGTGTGTTTGTGTTGTGTGTCCTGTGATCGATGCGCGCGCGCGTGTGTGTGCAAAAATCGTAGGATCTCTCGTCAGGCACAAGAATGAAATTAGGCATAGGGCCTACATAGATTACTGATTTAGGATTAGAAAAATCGAATTATCGTTTTATTATTGCTTGAGCCAGCCTTTTATAATTATTGACTGTTTAAGCTGTTTACATTTTCAGTTCGAGTTACCTACACAAACGCGCACATACTCACAGAGACACACGCACGTGCGCTTGCACACACACAAAGAGTCTGCCTCTCTGCAAATGTCTCTGTCTCTTGGGGTTCTCTGTCTCTTCGTCTCTCTCTCATCTCTCTCTCTTCTTCTCTCTATCTCCATCGTCGCTCTCTCTCTCTTCTCGATCTCTCTCTCTTCTCTCTCTCTCTCTCTCTTCTTTCTCTCTCTCTCACTCGAAATCCCTTTCAAAACACACAACATGCACAGACACGCGCGCGGACGAACACAGACAGAAAGACGCACACATACGCACACGCAGTCTGTCTCTGTCGCTGGGACAAGGGACGAGGGTGCGAGAGCATTAACCATGGGACGAGGGAGAGAGAGAGCATTAACTATGGGACGAGGGAGCGAGAGCATTAACCATGGGACGAGGGAGAGCATTAACTATGGGACGAGGGAGTGAGAGCATTAACCATGGGACGAGGGAGCGAGAGATAGGGACGAGGGAGAGAGAGAGCATTAAACATGGGACGAGGGAGCGATAGCTTTAACCATGGGACGAGGGAGAGAGAGCATTAACCATGGGACGAGGGAGCGAGAGCATTAACCATGGGACGAGGGAGCGAGAGCATTAACCATGGGACGAGGGAGCGAGAGCATTAACTATGGGACGAGGGAGCGAGAGCATTAACTATGGGACGAGGGAGCGAGAGCATTAACCATGGGACGAGGGAGCGAGAGCATTAACCATGGGACGAGGGAGCGAGAGCATTAACATGGGACGAGGGAGCGAGAGCATTAACAATGGGACGAGGGAGCGAGAGCATTAACATGGGACGAGGGAGCGAGAGCATTAACATGGGACGAGGGAGCGAGAGCATTAACAATGGGACGAGGGAGCGAGAGCATTAACATGGGACGAGGGAGCGAGAGCATTAACCATGGGACGAGGGAGCGAGAGCATTAACTATGGGACGAGGGAGCGAGAGCATTAACTATGGGACGAGTGAGAGAGAGAGCATTAACCATGGGACGAGGGAGCGAGAGCATTAACTATGTGACGAGGGAGTGAGAGCATTAACCATGGGACGAGGTCAAACGAGAGCATTAACATGGGACGAGGGAGCGAGAGCATTAACCTGGGACGAGGGAGCGAGAGCATTAACCATGGGACGAGGGAGCGAGAGGGGTGATTAACCATGGGACGAGGGAGCGAGAGCATTAACCATGGGACGAGGGAGTGAGAGCATTAACATGGGACGAGGGAGCGAGAGCATTAAACATGGGACGAGGGAGCGAGAGCATTAACCATGGGACGAGGGAGCGAGAGCATTAACCTTGGGACGAGGGAGCATTAACCATGAGAGAGAGAGCATTAACCATGGGACGAGGGAGCTAGAGCATTAACCATGGGACGAGGGAGCGAGAGCATTAACCATGGGACGTGGGAGCGAGAGCATTAACCATGGGACGAGGGAGAGAGAGCATTAACCATGGGACGAGGGAGCGAGAGCATTAACCATGGGACGAGGGAGCGAGAGCATTAACCATGGGACGAGGGAACGAGAGCATTAACTATGGGACGAGGGAGCGAGAGCATTAACTATGGGACGAGGCAGCGAGAGCATTAACATACGAGGGAGCGAGAGCATTAACCATGGGATGAGGGAGCGAGAGCATTAACCATGGGACGAGGGAGCGAGAGCATTAACTATGGGACGAGGGAGAGAGATCAGAGCATTAAACATGGGACGAGGGAGAGAGAGCATTAACCATGGGACGAGGGAGAGCTTTAACCATGGGACGAGGGAGAGAGAGAATTAACCATGGGACGAGGGAGAGAGATAGAGCATTAAACATGGGACGAGGGAGCGAGAGCATTAACCATGGGACGAGGGAGCGAGAGCATTAACATGGGACGAGGGAGCGAGAGCATTAACATGGGACGAGGGAGCGAGAGCATTAACCATGGGACGAGGGAGCGAGAGCATTAACCATGGGACGAGGGAGCGAGAGCATTAACATGGGACGTGGGAGCGAGAGCATTAACTATGGGACGAGGGAGCGAGAGCATTAACCATGGGACGAGGGAGCGAGAGCATTAACTATGGGACGAGGGATCGAGAGCATTAACATGGGATGAGGGAGCGAGAGCATTAACCATGGGACGAGGGAGCGAGAGCATTAACCATGGGACGAGGGAGCGAGAGCATTAACATGGGACGAGGGAGAGAGAGCATTATCCATGGGACGAGGGAGCGAGAGCATTAACCATGGGACGGAGGGAGCGAAAGCATTAACCAATGGGACGAGGGAGCGAGAGCATTAACTATGGGACGAGGGAGAAGGAGCGAGAGCATTAACCATGGGACGAGGGAGCGAGAGCATTAACCTTGGGACGAGGGAGCGAGAGCATTAACCTTGGGACGAGGGAGCGAGAGCATTAACCATGGGACGAGGGAGCGAGAGCATTAACCATGGGACGAGGGGGCGAGAGCATTAGACATGGGACGAGGGAGCGAGAGCATTAAACATGGGACGAGAGAGCGAGAGCATTAAACATGGGACGAGGGAGCGAGAGCATTAACCATGGAACGAGGGGAGCGAGAGCATTAACTATGGGACGAGGGAGAGAGAGCATTAACCATGGGACGAAGTGAGCGAGAGCATTAACCATGGGACGAGGGAGCGAGAGAATTAGAACGAGCGAGAGCATTAAACATTACGACGAGGGAGTGGGAGCATTAAAGAGAGGTGAGCTGGTATGAGCATTAAACATGCGACGAGGGAGCGAGAGCATTAAACAAAATTATGGAGAGCATAAACCATGGGACGAGGGAGCGATAGCATTAACCATGGGACGAGGGTGCGAGCATTAACCATGGGACGAGGGAGCGAGAGCATTAACCATGGGACGAGGGAGCGAGAGCATTAACCATGGGACGAGGGAGCGAGAGCATTAACATGGGACGAGGGAGCGAGAGCATTAACCATGTGACGAGGGAGCGAGAGCATTAACCATGGGACGAGGGAGCGAGAGCATTAACCATGGGACGAGGGAGCGAGAGCATTAACATGGGACGAGGGAGCGAGAGCATTAACCATGGGACGAGGGAGCGAGAGCATTAACTATGGGACGAGGGAGCGAGAGCATTAAACCATGGGACGAGGGAGAGAGAGCATTAACCATGGGACGAGGGAGAGAGAGCATTAAACATGGGACGAGGGAGAGCATTAACCATGGGACGAGGGAGCGAGAGCATTAACCATGGGACGAGGGAGCGAGAGCATTAACCATGGGACGAGGGAGCGAGAGCATTAACCATGGGACGAGGGAGCGAGAGCATTAACATGGGACGAGGGAGCGAGAGCATTAACCATGGGACGAGGGATCGGGCTTTAACCATGGGACGAGGGAGAGAGAGCAATTAAACCATGGGACGAGGGAGAGAGATAGAGCATTAAACATGGGACGAGGGAGCGATAGCATTAACCATGGGACGAGGGAGCGAGAGCATTAACCATGTGACGAGGGAGAGAGAGCATTAAACATGGGACGAGGGAGCGAGAGCATTAAACCATGGGGCGTGGGAGCGAGAGCATTAAAACATGGGACGAGGGAGCGAGAGCATTAACCATGGGACGAGGGAGCGAGAGCATTAACATGGGACGAGGGAGCGAGAGCATTAACATGGGACGAGGGAGCGAGAGCATTAACCATGGGACGAGGGAGCGAGAGCATTAACCTGGGACGAGGGAGCGAGAGCATTAACATGGGACGAGGGAGCATGCGCTAGAGCATTAACCGTATGGGACGAGGGAGCGAGAGCATTAACATGGGACGAGGGAGCGAGAGCATTAACTATGGGACGAGGGAGCGAGAGCATTAACATGGGACGAGGGAGCGAGAGCATTAACATTAACATGGGACGAGGGAGCGAGAGCATTAACCATGGGACGAGGGAGAGAGAGCATTAACTATGGGACGAGGGAGAGAGAGAGCATTAACTATGGGACGAGGGAGAGAGAGAGCATTAACTATGGGACGAGGGAGAGAGAGCATTAAACATGGGACGAGAGAGATAGAGCATTAACCATGGGACGAGGGAGCAAGAGCATTAAACATGGGACGAGGGAGAGAGAGCATTAACCATGGGACGAGGGAGCGAGAGCATTAACCATGGGACGAGGGAGCGAGAGCATTAACCATGGGACGAGGGAACGAGAGCATTAACCATGGGACGAGGGAGCGAGAGCATTAACCATGGGACGAGGGAGCGAGAGCATTAACCATGGGACGAGGAGAGCGAGAGCATTAACCATGGGACGAGGGAGAGAGAGAGCATTAACTATGGGACGAGGGAACGAGAGCATTAACTATGGGACGAGGGAGCGAGAGCATTAACATGGGACGAGGGAGGCGAGGGCATTAACTATGGGACGAGGGAGCGAGAGCATTAACTATGGGACGAGGGAGAGAGAGAGCATTAACTATGGGACGAGGGAGAGAGAGCATTAAACATGGGACGAGGGAGCGAGAGCATTAACATGGGACGAGGGAGCGAGAGCATTAACCATGGGACGAGGGAGCGAGAGCATTAACGGACGAGGGAGTGGGAGCATTAACATGGACGAGGGAGCGAGAGCATTAGACGAGGAGCGAGAGCATTAACCATGGGACGAGGGAGCGAGAGCATTAACCATGGGACGAGGGAGAGAGAGAGCGATTGACATGGGACGAGGGAGCGAGAGCATTAAACATGGGACGAGGGAGCGAGAGCATTAACCATGGGACGAGGGAGCGAGAGCATTAACATGGGACGAGGGAGCGAGAGCATTAGCCATGGGACGAGGGAGCGAGAGCATTAACCTTGGGACGAGGGAGCGAGAGCATTAACCATGGGACGAGGGAGCGAGAGCATTAACCATGGGACGAGGGAGCGAGAGCATTAGCCAAGCGACGAGGGAGCGAGAGCATTAACCATGGGGCGAGGGAGCGAGAGCATTAACCACGAGGGAGTGAGAGCATTAACCATGGGACGAGGGAGCGAGAGCATTAACCATGGGACGAGGGAGCGAGAGCATTAACCATGGGACGAGGGAGCGAGAGCATTAACTATGGGACGAGGGAGCGAGAGCATTAACCATGGGACGAGGGAGCGAGAGCATTAACCTTGGGACGAGGGAGCGAGAGCATTAACATGGGACGAGGGAGCGAGAGCATTAACCATGGGACGAGGGAGCGAGAGCATTAACCTTGGGACGAGGGAGAGAGAGCATTAACCATGGGACGAGGGAGCGAGAGCATTAACCACGAGGGAGCGAGAGCATTAACCATGGGACGAGGGAGCGAGAGCATTAAACATGGGACGAGGGAGCGAGAGCATTAACTATGGGACGAGGGAGCGAGAGCATTAACCATGGGACGAGGGAGCGAGAGCATTAACTATGGGACGAGGGAGCGAGAGCATTAACATGGGACGAGGGAGCGAGAGCATTAACCATGGGACGAGGGAGCGAGAGCATTAACCATGGGACGAGGGAGAGAGAGCATTAACCGTGGGACGAGGGAGAGAGAGCATTAACCTTGGGACGAGGGAGCGAGAGCATTAACCATGGGACGAGGGAGCGAGAGCATTAACTATGGGACGAGGGAGAGAGAGCATTAACCATGGGACGAGGGAGAGAGAGAGCATTAACTATGGGACGAGGGAGAGAGAGAGCATTAACTATGGGACGAGGGAGAGAGAGCATTAAACATGGGACGAGAGAGATAGAGCATTAAGCATGGGACGAGGGAGCGAGAGCATTAACATGGGATGAGGGAGCGAGAGCATTAACTATGGGACGAGGGAGCGAGAGCATTAACCATGGGACGAGGGAGAGAGAGAGCATTGACATGGGACGAGGGAGCGAGAGCATTAACATGGGGCGTGGGATGGGACGAGGGAGCGAGAGCATTAACCATGGGACGAGGGAGCGAGAGCATTAACCATGGGACGAGGGAGCGAGAGCATTAACCATGGGACGAGGGAGAGAGAGCATTAACCATGGGACGAGGGAGCGAGAGCATTAACCATGGGACGTGGGAGCGAGAGCATTAAACATGGGACGAGGGAGCGAGAGCATTAAACATGGGACGAGGGAGAGAGAGCATTAACCATGGGACGAGGGAGAGAGAGAGCATTAACTATGGGACGAGGGAGAGAGAGAGCATTAACTATGGGACGAGGGAGAGAGAGAGCATTAACTATGGGACGAGGGAGAGAGAGCATTAAACATGGGACGAGGGAGCGAGAGCATTAGACATGGGACGAGGGAGCGAGAGCATTAACCATGGGACGAGGGAGCGAGAGCATTAACTATGGGACATGGGACGAGGGAGCGAGAGCATTAACATGGGACGAGGGAGCGAGAGCATTAACCATGGGACGAGGGAGCGAGAGCATTAACCATGGGACGAGGGAGAGAGAGAGAGCATTGACTATGGGACGAGGGAGCGAGAGCATTAACTATGGGACGAGGGAGAGAGAGAGCATTAACTATGGGGCGTGGGAGCGAGAGCATTAACTATGGGACGAGGGAGCGAGAGCATTAACATGGGACGAGGGAGCGAGAGCATTAACTATGGGACGAGGGAGCGAGAGCATTAACCATGGGACGAGGGAGAGAGAGCATTAACCATGGGACGAGGGAGCGAGAGCATTAACATGGGACGAGGGAGCGAGAGCATTAACTATGGGACGAGGGAGCGAGAGCATTAAGCATGGGACGAGGGAGCGAGAGCATTAGCCATGGGACGAGGGAGCGAGAGCATTAACCATGGGACGAGGGAGCGAGAGCATTAACATGGGACGAGGGAACGAGAGCATTAACATGGGACGAGGGAGCGAGAGCATTAACATGGGACGAGGGAGAGAGAGCATTAAACAGGGAGCGAGAGCATTAACCATGGGACGAGGGAGCGAGAGCATTAACCATGGGACGAGGGAGCGAGAGCATTAACCATGGGACGATGGAGCGAGAGCATTAACCATGGGACGAGGGAGCGAGAGCATTAACCATGGGACGAGGGAGCGAGAGCATTAACCATGGGATGAGGGAGCGAGAGCATTAACCATGGGACGTGGGAGCGAGAGCATTAACATGGGACGAGGGAGCGAGAGCATTAACTATGGGACGAGGGAGTGAGAGCATTAACCATGGGACGAGGGAGCGAGAGCATTAACCATGGGACGAGGGAGCGAGAGCATTAACATGTGACGAGGGAGCGAGAGCATTAAACATGGGACGAGGGAGAGAGAGCATTAACCATGGGACGAGGGAGCGAGAGCATTAACTATGGGACGAGGGAGCGAGAGCATTAACATGTGACGAGGGAGCGAGAGCATTAAACATGGGACGAGGGAGCGAGAGCATTAACCATGGGACGAGGGAGCGAGAGCATTAACTGGGACGAGGGAGCGAGATCATTAACCATGGGACGAGGGAGAGAGAGCATTAACCATGGGACGAGGGAGCGAGAGCATTAACCATGGGACGAGGGCGAGAGCATTAACCAGGGCGTGGGAGCGAGAGCATTAACATGGGACGAGGGAGCGAGAGCATTAACATGGGACGAGGGAGCGAGAGCATTAACTATGGGAACGATGAGGAGAGCATTAACCGGGACGAGGGAGCGAGAGCATTAACATATGGGAGCGAGAGCATTAACCATGGGGCGAAGGAGCGAGAGCATTAACTATGGGACGAGGGAGCGAGAGCATTAACCATGGGACGAGGGAGCGAGAGCATTAACTATGGGACGAGGGAGCGAGAGCATTAACCATGGGACGAGGGAGCGAGAGCATTAACCATGGGACGAGGGAGCGAGAGCATTAACGATGGGACGAGGGAGAGAGAGCATTAACCTTGGGACGATGGAGCGAGAGCATTAACTATGGGACGATGGAGCGAGAGCATTAACCATGGGACGAGGGAGCGAGAGCATTAACTATGGGACGAGGGAGAGAGAGCATTAACTATGGGACGAGGGAGCGAGAGCATTAACTATGGGACGAGGGAGCGAGAGCATTAACCATGGGACGTGGGAGCGAGAGCATTAACTATGGGACGAGGGAGCGAGAGCATTAACTATGGGACGAGGGAGAGAGAGAGCATTAACCATGGGACGAGGGAGCGAGAGCATTAACCATGGGACGAAGGAGCGAGAGCATTAACCATGGGACGAGGGAGCGAGAGCATTAACATGGGACGAGGGAGCGAGAGCATTAACCATGGGACGAGGGAGCGAGAGCATTAACCATGGGACGAGGGAGCGAGAGCATTAACCATGGGACGAGGGAGCGAGAGCATTAACCATGGGACGAGGGAGCGAGAGCATTAACTATGGGACGAGGGAGCGAGAGCATTAACCATGGGACGAGGGGAGAGCTTTAACCATGGGACGAGGGAGAGAGAGCATTAACCATGGGACGAGGGAGAGAGAGAGCATTAAACATGGGACGAGGGAGCGAGAGCATTAACCATGGGACGAGGGAGAGCATTAACCATGGGACGAGAGAGCGAGAGCATTAAACATGGGACGAGAGAGCGAGAGCATTAACCATGGGACGAGGGAGCGAGAGCATTAACCATGGGACGAGGGAGCGAGAGCATTAACCATGGGACGAGGGAGCGAGAGCATTAACTATGGGACGAGGGAGCGAGAGCATTAACTATGGGACGAGGGAGCGAGAGCATTAACCATGGGACGAGGGAGCGAGAGCATTAACCATGGGACGAGGGAGCGAGAGCATTAACCATGGGACGAGGGAGCGAGAGCATTAACCTTGGGACGAGGGAGCGAGAGCATTAACTATGGGACGAGGGAGCGAGAGCATTAACCATGGGACGAGGGAGAGAGAGCATTAAACATGGGACGAGGGAGCGAGAGCATTAACCAAGCGATGATGGAGCGAGATCTTAACCTGGACGAGGGAGGGAGCACTAACCATGGGACTAGGAGCGAGATCATTAACTATGGGACGAGGCAGCGAGAGCATTAACTATTGGGACGAGGGAGCGAGAGCATTAACCATGGGACGAGGGAGCGAGAGCATTAACCATGGGACGAGGGAGCGAGAGCATTAACCATGGGACGAGGGAGAGAGATCATTAACCATGGGACGAGGGAGAGAGAGAATTAACATGGGACGGCGGAAACATGGGACGAGGGAGAGAGAGCATTTAAACGAATACGAATACGAATACGAATGTTTTTATTGAGGGTAAAACAGATAAGCTGGGTAGCTTTTTTACACTATTGCCCTCAAGCAAATAAACAATTAATGAAGAAAATGATTAACAGAAACGTAAAAACAACAACAAAAGTGGCAACAATAGTGACAGAAATATACAAAGTAATATAATACAACAAGGCAAAAATGGCCACACAACAGCAATTCAAAATTAAAGAGCCCCCACCCCACCCCACACCAAAAACACACCAAGAAACAACAACAAAAAACACCTCCCAGTCTCTACCAACCCCCTCCCCCCTCCCCCCCGCACTCACTCCCACAAGCACCCCCCACATACCCCACCCCCACAAACCTATGCACACATACATACATGCAAACAAATTCTTATATTTATGTACATTGTACGTGTATATCATTTCACATAAAATCTTAAAGTGGGGGGGGGGGGGGATGGGTTTCTCTGCACGTTGTAATATCATTTGAATGTATAATATAGACATAATTAAACGTGTATTGTGAACATAATGTGTTGTAAATTGTAAGATAAAATAAGACTAAACAAATTCATAGTTGGTCCATCAAGTGTTTATGATATGCCTTTCTGAAAGATGATAAGCTCGGTTTCTGTTTTATGTGGTTAGTCATATTGTTTCACAATTTTGCTCCTGATTGGATTAATGAGGACATGAATAGATTTGTTCTGGGTCGAGGGGTACGAATAATCGACTTCCCTCGAATGTTATATACTGTGAAATGTTTTTGCAGATAATATGGTGTTAATTTATTCATAATTTTAAACATAAACACAGCTTTGTTATGCTTACATTTGAGATGAAAAGGCAGAATATCTAATTTCTTATAGTCACATGAATCAAGGGAGGAGGATTTTAATAGAATAAGTTTAAGGGAACGTCTATAAATACTGTGAAGTGGTTTTAAACAATTTTAACTTGCTAAGTCCCAACATGTTGACACATAGTCCATGTCTGATTGAATATATGCATGAAAAAAAGAGAGTCCGGGAATGCTGGTCTAGAAAGTGTTTAATTCGATTCAATTGAAATGTTTTTTTCTTTTCGTGATAGTTTCTTGGACAGAAAGTGAAAACATGCTTTGACCACGAGAGATTATTATCAATAGTAAGACCTAACAGCTTATAGAAATGTACTTCTTCCAATTCCTTATTTAATAATATATTTAACTTACATAAATTAGTCTTTATATTTTGGCGCTTTTGCCTAGTTGTAACCAAAATAAATTTGGATTTCTGTGGATGAATAGACATATGATTCAACTCCGTCCAAGAAATCAATTTATCAATATCTTGTTGTAATGAAGCACAAAAAACGTCAGAGCGATAGCATTACCCATGGGACGAGGGAGAGAGATCATTAACCATGGGACGAGGGAGCGAGAGCATTAACCATGGGACGAGGGAGAGAGAGAATTAACCATGGGACGAGGGAGAGAGAGAGCATTAACCATGGGACGATGGAGAGAGAGAGCATTAACTATGGGACGAGGGAGCGAGAGCATTAACCATGGGACGAGGGAGAGCTTTAAACATGGGACGAGGGAGCGATAGAATTAACCATGGGACGAGGGAGAGAGATAGAGCATTAAACATGGGACGAGGGAGAGAGAGAGCATTAACTATGGGACGAGGGAGAGAGAGAGCATTAACTATGGGACGAGGGAGAGAGATAGAGCATTAAACATGGGACGAGGGAGAGAGAGAGCATTAACTATGGGACGAGGGAGAGAGAGAGCATTAACCCTGGGACGAGGGAGAGAGAGAATTAACCATGGGACGAGGGAGAGAGAGAATTAACCATGGGACAAGGGAGAGAGAGAATTAACCATGGGACGAGGGAGAGAGATAGAGCATTACCCATGGGACGAGGGAGCGATAGCATTAACCATGGGACGAGGGAGAGCTTTAACCATGGGACGAGGGAGAGAGAGAGAGCATTAAACATGGGACGAGGGAGAGAGAGAGCATTAACCATGGGACGAGGGAGAGAGATCATTAACCATGGGACGAGGGAGAGAGAGAGCATTAACCATGGGACGAGGGAGAGAGAGAGCATTAACCATGGGACGAGGGAGAGAGATCATTAACCATGGGACGAGGGAGAGAGATCATTAACCATGGGACGAGGGAGAGAGATCATTAACCATGGGACGAGGGAGAGAGATCATTAACCATGGGACGAGGGAGCGAGATAGAGCATTAAACATGGGACGAGGGAGAGAGAGAGCATTAACCATGGGACGATGGAGAGAGAGAGCATTAACCATGGGACGAGTGAGAGAGAGAGCATTAACTATGGGACGATGGAGAGAGAGAGCATTAACTATGGGACGAGGGAGAGAGAGAGCATTAAACATGGGACGAGGGAGAGAGAGAGCATTAACTATGGGACGAGGGAGAGAGAGAGCATTAACAATGGGACGATGGAGAGAGAGAGCATTAACCATGGGACGATGGAGAGAGAGAGCATTAAACATGGGACGAGGGAGAGAGAGAGCATTAACTATGGGACGAGGGAGAGAGAGAGCATTAACTATGGGACGAGGGAGAGAGAGAGCATTAACTATGGGACGAGGGAGAGAGAGAGCATTAACTAACGAGGGAGAGAGAGCATTAACCTTGGGACGAGGGAGAGAGAGCATTAACTATGGGACGATGGAGAGAGAGCATTAACCTTGGGACGAGGGAGAGAGAGCATTAAACTTGGGACGAGGGAGAGAGAGCATTAACCTTGGGACGAGGGAGAGAGAGCATTAACAATGGGACGAGGGAGAGAGAGAGCATTAACCATGGGACGATGGAGAGAGAGAGCATTAACCATGGGACGAGGGAGAGAGAGCATTAAACATGGGACGATGGAGAGAGAGAGCATTAAACATGGGACGATGGAGAGAGAGAGCATTAAACATGGGACGATGGAGAGATAGAGCATTAACATGGGACGATGGAGAGAGAGAGGCATTAACTGGACGATGGAGAGAGAGCATTAAAAACTGGGTACGATGGGACGAGAGGAGAGAGAGAGCATTAACCCTGGACATGGGACGAGGGAGCGAGAGCATTAACCATGGGACGAGGGAGAGAGAGAGCATTAACAATGGGACGAGGGAGAGAGAGAGCATTAACTATGGGACGAGGGAGAGAGAGAGCATTAACTATGGGACGAGGGAGCGAGAGCATTAAACTATGGGACGATGGAGAGAGAGAGCATTAACCATGGGACGAGGGAGAGAGAGAGCATTAACCATGGGACGATGGAGAGAGAGAGCATTAACCATGGGACGATGGAGAGAGAGAGCATTAAACATGGGACGATGGAGAGAGAGAGCATTAACCATGGGACGATGGAGAGAGAGAGCATTAACCATGGGACGAGAGAGATAGGCATTAACCATGGGAGAGAGAGCAATTAACCATGGGACGAAGGGAGAGAGAGAGCATTACCCATGGGACGAGGGAGCGAGAGAGCATTAACCATGGGACGAGGGAGAGAGAGCATTAAACATGGGACGAGGGAGAGAGAGAGCATTAAACATGGGACGAGGGAGAGAGAGAGCATTAACTATGGGACGAGGGAGAGCGATAGAGCATTAAACATGGGACGAGGGAGAGAGAGAGCATTAACCATGGGACGAGGGAGAGAGAGCATTAACCATGGGACGAGGGAGAGAGAGCATTAACAATGGGACGAGGGAGAGAGAGAGCATTAACCATGGGACGATGGAGAGAGAGAGCATTAAACATGGGACGAGGGAGAGAGAGAGCATTAACTATGGGACGAGGGAGAGAGAGAGCATTAAACATGGGACGAGGAGAGAGAGAGCATTAACCATGGGACGAGGGAGCGAGAGCATTAACTATGGGACATGGGACGAGGGAGAGAGAGAGCATTAACTATGGGACGATGAGAGAGCATTAACTATGGGACGAGGGAGAGAGAGAGCATTAACTATGGGACGAGGGAGAGAGAGAGCATTAACTATGGGACGAGGGAGAGAGAGAGCGGGACGAGGGAGAGAGAGAGCATTAACTATGGGACGAGGGAGAGAGAGAGCATTAACTATGGGACGATGGAGAGAGAGAGCATTAAACATGGGACGAGAGAGATAGAGCATTAACCATGGGACGAGGGAGAGCTTTAACCATCAGGGAGAAGAGAGAGCATTAACCATGGGACGAGGGAGAGAGAGAGCATTAAACATGGGACGAGGGAGAGAGAGAGCACATGGGAAAATGTCTGATACAAAAATGGGGCGTGGGAGCGAGATATTCCGTGAGATTCATATATAGTGACCCAAACTAGTAGGATTTGATCAGATTAATTTTTACAGTAGAATTTCACGAGAATCATGCCTCACCAATGTCACAGTCAGATCGCAGTTGGATCGAATGGTATGTGGTGGGTTGGCCCTTTCACTGACTGCTGTTTAATGTACTGGTATTGCTGCAACTTCATCTGTGATAAAAGGATTTGATCAGATTAATTTTTACAGTGTGTTGTCACAATCGGATGTGCTATCGAATGTGTGTGTGGCCCCTTTCACTGTGCTGTGTACTGGTGTGTGTGTGGATGTGTGTGTGTGTGTGTGTGTTGTGTGTGTGTGTGTGTGTGTGTGTGTGTGTGTGTGTGTGTGTGTGTGTGTGTGTGTGTCTGTGTGTGTGTGTGTGTGCGTGCGTGGCGTGCGTGTGCGTGTGCGCGCGTGGGTTGCGTCCGTGAGTACGTGCGTGAGTTGGTGCATGCGTGGTTGTGTTTTGTGCGTACATGCATGCGTGCGTGCGTGTGTATGTGTGTGTGTGTGTGCGCGCGCGCGTGTGTGTGTGTGTTGTGTCTGTGTGTTGTGTGTGTGTGTGGTGTGTGTGTGGTGTGGTGTGTGTGTGTGTGTGTGTGTGTGTGTGTGTCTGTGTGTGTGTGTGTGTGTGTGTGTACTTACGTATGTACGCACAGACGTATGTGTGTATGTTTCAGAACAGAACCGAGAGATCACACAAGAAGAAAAATCAAAGTTAAAGAAAACTATCTGATTAGATGGAGCCTGACCCCAAAAAGTTCAATTAAAAAACAATTATCGTTCGTACAAAAAAACACTAAAATAAAAACATGCTGACGAACGAAGGAGAAAAAAATCTCAAATCCGGCACCAATCACTCCGAATTTTGGGAACACAACCTCTACAACCACAACACCGTAAGCTCTTCGACAGAACATCCCAACAACCACCCTGACGACTACGACAACTACTACTACTACGACATCTACCGCAAGTACAACCAACAGCATCACAGTAACGAAACTGGTCTGCCGGCGCACGTGCTTGAAGGGATCCAAATCTTCCGGACCATGCTCGTCGCTGCCATCATCCCGGTATGCGTGGTAGGAATCGTGGCCAACGTTGTGTCCTTCGGGGTCTGGAACACTTGCAGGAATCGCACCATCATGGTGCTGCTCTTTCAAACTCTGGCCGTTCTTGACAGCGTGTTTCTTTTGGCGTATGCAATCCGTGGAGGGTGGTTTTACCGCGAACCGCTGAATCATGACCGTGAGACCTACATGCTGCTGGTGCTGTATCTCTCCCACACTCTGTCAGTGCATCTCACCATGATCGTCGGAGGATTCCGCTGGTTTGCCGTGGCCAGGCCTCAGAGAACGCAGCGCACGATGAAGCGAATGGTCCTCATGACGTGCGGAGGGGTCGGGGCCTGGTGCCTGCTGCTGACGCTCGTGGTCATCGTGGCGGAGGTCACGTTGGAAGGGAAAGGTCATGAGCACGGCTATGCGGTGGCCAGCACTGTGCTGCAGCTCTCGGGCTTTGTGGTGCCCACGCTGGTTCTAGTGGCTTTCAGCGTTGCCCTGATTAAAATCACCTGCCAGCACCAACGGTAAGTTGGGTGATAGTGAGAAGGTCCGCCCTGATTGAAATCACCTGCCAGCACCAACGGAAAGTAAGGTGATAGTGAGAATGTCCGCCCTGCTTAAGTTTGGACAGGCTTTCCTTCTTGTCATCCGTGACCCTGCTTAAAACTAGTTAGTCAAGTTCAGTGCTACTGCAGGCTGTTGTTCTTCATCCGTGCCGCTGCTGTTAATGGATGTTGTCTTATTGCTTGTTGCTGCTAATGGTGTTGTCTTATTTATTGTTGCTGCCGCTGCTGTTAATGGTGTTGTCTTATTGCTGTTGCTGTTAATTGCGTTGTCTTATTGTTGGCTGTTGCTGCTGTTAATGGTGTTGTCTTATTGCTGTTGCTGTTAATGGTGTTGTCTTATTGTTGTTGCTGCTAATGGTGTTGTCTTATTGTTGTTGCTGTTAATGGTGTTGTCTTATTGTTGTTGCTGCTAATGGTGTTGTCTTATTGTTGTTGTTGCTGCTAATGGTGTTGTCTTATTGTTGTTGCTGCTAATGGTGTTGTCTTATTGTTGTTGCTGCTAATGGTGTTGTCTTATTGTTGTTGCTGCTAATGGTGTTGTCTTATTGTTGTTGCTGCTAATGGTGTTGTCTTATTGTTGCTGCTGCTAATGGTGTTGTCTTTGTTGTTGTTGCTGTTAATGGTGTTGTCTTATTGTTGTTGTTGCTGCTAATGGTGTTGTCTTATTGTTGTTGCTGCTTAATGGTGTTGTCTTATTGTTGTTTATTGTTGCTGCTAATGGTGTTGTCTTATTGTTGTTGCTGCTAATGGTGTTGTCTTATTGTTGTTGTTTGCTAATGGTGTTATTGTTGGTGTTGATGTCTTGTTGTGTTATTGTTGTTGCTGTTAATGGTGTTGTCTTATTGTTGTTGCTGTTTAATGGTGTTGTCTTATTGTTGTTGCTAATGGTGTTGTCTTATTTGTTGTTGCTGTTAATGGTGTTGTCTTTGTTTGTTAATGTTGCTGTTAATGGTGTTGTCTTATTGTTGTTGTTGCTGTTAATGGTGTTGTCTTATTGTTGTTGCTGTTAATGGTGTTGTCTTATTATTGTTGTTGCTGTTAATGGTGTTGTCTTATTGTTGTTGCTGCTAATGGTGTTGTCTTATTGTTGTTGTTGCTGTTAATGGTGTTGTCTTATTGTTGTTGTTGCTGCTAATGGTGTTGTCTTATTGTTGTTGCTGCTAATGGTGTTGTCTTATTGTTGTTGTTGCTGCTAATGGTGTTGTCTTATTGTTGTTGTTGCTGCTAATTGTGTTGTCTTATTGTTGTTGTTGCTGTTAATGGTGTTGTATTGTTGTTGTTGCTGCTAATGGTGTTGTCTTATTGTTGTTGCTGCTAATGGTGTTGTCTTATTGTTGTTGTTGCTGCTAATGGTGTTGTCTTATTGTTGTTGTTGCTAATGGTGTTGTGTTGTTGTGTTATGGTGTTGTCTTATTGTTTGTTGCTGCTAATGGTGTTGTCTTATTGTTGTTGTTGCTGCTAATGGTGTTGTCTTATTGTTGTTGTTGCTGCTAATGGTGTTGTCTTATTGTTGTTGTTGCTGCTAATGGTGTTGTCTTATTGTTGTTGCTGCTAATGGTGTTGTCTTATTGTTGTTGCTGCTAATGGTGTTGTCTTATTGTTGTTGCTGCTGCTAATGGTGTTGTCTTGTTGTTGTTGTTGCTGCTAATGGTGTTGTCTTATTGTTGTTGCTGCTAATGGTGTTGTCTTATTGTTGTTGTTGCTGCTAATGGTGTTGTCTTATTGTTGTTGTTGCTGCTAATGGTGTTGTCTTATTGTTGTTGCTGCTAATGGTGTTGTCTTATTGTTGTTGCTGCTAATGGTGTTGTCTTATTATTGTTGTTGCTGCTAATGGTGTTGTCTTATTGTTGTTGCTGCTAATGGTGTTGTATTATTGTTGATGCTGCTAATGGTGTTGTATTATTGTTGATGCTGCTAATGGTGTTGTATTATTGTTGATGCTGCTAATGGTGTTGTCTTATTGTTGTTGCTGCTAATGGTGTTGTCTTATTGTTGTTGCTGCTAATGGTGTTGTCTTATTGTTGTTGTTGCTGCTAATGGTGTTGTCTTATTGTTGTTGCTGCTAATGGTGTTGTCTTATTGTTGTTGCTGCTAATGGTGTTGTCTTATTGTTGTTGTTGCTGCTAATGGTGTTGTCTTATTGTTGTTGTTGCTGTTAATGGTGTTGTCTTATTGTTGTTGCTGCTAATGGTGTTGTCTTATTGTTGTTGTTGCTGCTAATGGTGTTGTCTTGTTGTTGTTGCTGCTAATGGTGTTGTCTTATTGTTGTTGCTGCTGCTAATGGTGTTGTCTTATTGTTGTTGCTGCTAATGGTGTTGTCTTATTGTTGTTGTTGCTGCTAATGGTGTTGTCTTATTGTTGTTGCTGCTGCTAATGGTGTTGTCTTTGTTGTTGTTGCTGCTAATGGTGTTGTCTTATTGTTGTTGTTGCTGCTAATGGTGTTGTCTTATTGGTTGCTGCTAATGTTGTTGTCTTATTGTTGTTGCTGCTAATGGTGTTGTCTTATTGTTGTTGTTGCTGCTGTTAATGGTGTTGTCTTAAATGGTGTTGTCTTATTGTTGTTGTTGATGCTGCTAATGGTGTTGTCTTATTGTTGTTGTTGCTGCTAATGGTGTTGTATTATTGTTGTTGATGCTAATGGTGTTGTTTATTGTTGTTGCTGCTAATGGTGTTGTATTATTGTTGTTGATGCTAATGGTGTTGTATTATTGTTGTTGCTGCTAATGGTGTTGTATTATTGTTGTTGCTGCTAATGGTGTTGTATTATTGTTGTTGCTGATAATATGTTGTCTTATTGTTGCTGCTGCTAATGGTGTTGTATTATTGTTGTTGATGTAATGGTTGTTGTCTTTATGGTTGTTGTGCTAAATGGTGTTGTCTTATTGTTGTTGATGCTAATGGTGTTGTCTTATTGTTGTTGATGCTGCGGTGTTGCTCTTATTACGTTGTTGTTGCTGCTAATGGTGTTGTCTTATTGTTGTTGCTGCTGCTAATGGTGTTGTCTTATTGTTGTTGATGCTGCTAATGGTGTTGTCTTATTGTTGTTGTTGCTGTTAATGGTGTTGTCTTATTGTTGTTGCTGCTTGTCTTAGTGTTGTTGTTGCTGCTAATGGTGTTGTCTTATTGTTGTTGTTGCTGCTAATTGTGTTGTCTTATTGTTGTTGCTGTTAATGGTGTTGTCTTATTTTTGTTGTTGCTAATGGTGTTGTCTTATTGTTTTTGCTGTTAATGGTGTTGTCTTATTGTTGTTTTTGCTAATGGTGTTGTCTTATTGTTGATGATGCTAATGGTGTTGTATTATTGTTGTTGGTGTTGCTGTTATGGTGTTGTCTTTGTTGTTGCTGCTGTCTAATGGCGGTTGTATTATGATGTTGTTGCTGTTAATGGTGTTCGTCTAATTGTTGTGTTGCTGTTAATGGTGTTTGTCTTATTGTTTGTGCTGTTAATGGTGGTTGTCTAGTGTTGGCTGTTAATGGTTGCTCTATTGTTGCTGCTGTTATATGGTGTTGTCTTATGTTGTTGCGTAAATGGTTGCTACTATGGTGTTGCTGCTAAGGTGTTGTCTTATTGTTGTTGCTGCGTAATGGTGTTGTCCTTATGCTTGTCTGTGCTGTTAATGGTGTTGTTCTTATGTTGTGCTGGTAATGGTATTGTTGTTGTTGTTGCTGCTTATGTTGTTGTCTTATTGTTGTTGCTGCTTATTGTGTTGTATTATTGTTGTTGTTGTTGCTGTTAATGGTGTTGTCTTATTTTTGTTGTTGCTAATGGTGTTGTCTTATTATTGCTGCTGCTAATGGTGTTGTCTTAGTGTTGTTGTAGACTGTTAATGTTATGTCTTAATTGTTGGATTGCTTGTTTAATGGTGTGTCTTTTATTGTTGTTGTTGTGTTAAGGGTGGTTGTCTTATTGTTGTGCTGCTGTAATGGTGTTTCACTTATTGGTGTTGATGTTAATGGTGTTGTATTTATGGTTGTTGCTGTAATGGTGATTGTCTTATTGTTTGCGTGTTGCGGTAATGGTGTTGTATATGTTTCTGCTGATGTTACTATACGGTGTTTCTTATTGGTTGTTGCTGTAATGTCTGTGTCTTTATTGTGCTGCTGTAATTGGTGGTTGTCTTATATGTGCTGCTGACTGCATAATATGGTGTTTCTATGTTGTTGTGCCGCTAATGGTGGTCTTATTGTTGTTGTTGCTGCTTTTGGTGTTGTCTTTTTGTTGCTGAGGTGTTGGGTATGGTGTTGTCTTATTGTTGTGGCGTGGCTAAAAGGTGTTGTCTTCATTGTGCTGCTGTTAATGTGTGTCCTTATTGTTGTTTTTTTTGGTTGCTCGTTAATGGTGTGTTTATTGTTGTGCTGCTGCTGCTAATTGGTGTTGTTTATGTTGTTGCTGTTATATGGTGTTGTTCTTATTGTTGTTGCTGCTGTTAATGGTGTTGTCTATTGTTGTGCTGCGTTAAATGGTGTAAGTCATATTGTTGTTGTTGCCTGCGTAATAGGCTGTGTCTTTATTGTGTTGCTGCTGTTAATGGTGTTGGTCTTATGTTTATTGCTGCGTAATGGGTTGGTTTGTTGTGTGCTGTTAAATGGTTGTCGTATTGTTTGCTGCTGCTGTTAATGTGTTGTCTTTATTTTTGTTTTTTTATTGCTGCGCTAATGGTGTTGTCTTAGTGCTTGTGCTGATGCTAATTGTGTGTTATTGTAGTTTTGCTGCTATGGTGTTGTCTTATTGTTGTGCTGCTTGCTAATGGTGTGTCTTATTGTATTTGGCGGTTACAGGGGTTGTGCTATTAGTTACTTGCTGCTAATGGTGTGCTTATTGTTATTGCTGCTAATGTGTGTAATGTTATTGCTGCTGTAATGGGGTTTTGTTGTCTCTATTGTGCTGCATGATATATGGTGTTGTCTTATGTGGGCTGCTAATGGTGTTGTATTATTGTTGTTGTTGCTGTTAAGGTGTTGGTCTTATGTGCTGCTGCAATGTTATGGTATTATGGGATTGCCTGCTGCTAATGGTGTTTGATTATTGGTGCTGCTGCTTAAATGGCTGTGTTTATTGCTGTTGCTGCTAATGGGTGTGTTTATTGTGTTGTTGCTGTTAAGGTGTTGTCTTATTGTGCTGCTGCAATGGTGTTTGTCCTTATTGTTGTTGCTGTTACTGGTGTTGTCTTATGGTTGTGCTGTTAATGGTGTCGTCTTATTGTGGCGCTGATAATGGTGTGTCTTGATTGCGTTGCTGTTAATGGGGTGTATTATTGTGCTGCTGACCAATTGGTGTTGGTACTATTGCGTGCTGCAATGTGTGTTTGTCTTATTTGTTGGGTGCTGTTAATGGTGTTGTCTTATTGTGCTGGATAGTAATGGTGTGTCTCTATTGTTGTTGCCTGGTTAATGGTGTTGTACTTATTGTTGCCGCTGCTAAGGTGTGTCTAGTGTGTTGCCTGTTATGGTGTTGTCTTATTGTTGGCTTGACCTGATAATGGTGTTGTCTTATTGGTTGTTGTGGTAATGGTGTGTCTTATTGTTGCATGCTATGGTGGTTTATGTTGTTGCTAGTTAATGGTTGTTGTATTATTGTTGTTGCTAGACAATGTGTGTTGTTTATTGTTGATGCTAATGGTGTTTGTCCTTATTGTTGTGCTGACTCGGTGTTTTATTATTGTGATGCTGATAAAGGTGTTGTCGAGGGTGCTGCTGTATATGGGTGTTGTCTTATGGTTGCTGGCTAAGGCGGTCTTTATTGCTTATATCGCTGCCGTTCTGCCGCCGTAAGCTTGCTATTTGCTTAGTGGTCGCTGCCGTACTTGTTGGCAGTATTGTTGATTAGCTATTTATATATGCTGTATTGTTGCTGCTGTTCAGGATACTGTTGCCTTCTTTATGCCATATGTATGATGATGATGACCGATGATGATGATGATTGATGATGATGAGGACGCGACGACGAAGACGGGTATGGATGATGGAGCCTGATAAACCTCATAATCTACCTTACATACTGCATTTGTAAGAAGAAACATCAGAAGACGAATCACTGGTGATAATAATGAGATGTGATGATGATGATGGAATGATGATGATGTGATGATGAGTGAGATGTGATGGATGATGACGACCGACGACGACGACGAAGAGCGGTGATGGATTGATTGTAGTGACTGAGCACCTCATAACTCTACCTTGCAGACCTGCAGGTCGAAAAAGAAGAATCAGAAGACGACCATGGCGCGTGCTGAGCATTCGCCTTCTGTTCTTTTCAAGGCGGTACAGTTGGGGGTCACCAGTCCTCAATCATGGCACCATTTCGGTCCAACAGCACACCAGCGGACCACAGGTGCAAGTGGACCTGTATCCTCGGCCGCCTTAAGTGCAGGTGACATATCCAAGTGCTCAACTCCAGCGTCAACTTTTGTTCTATTCCTTCTGAGTCCTAATGGGTATAAACGTGTGTGAGTCTATTGTGGCTTGTGTGGCTGTTGTGTGGTGTGTGGTGTGGGGGGCGGTGGGTTGTTTATTATCTTTCTGGGCACTAGAGACTCCGTCTCTGTGGAAAACTTAACTATCAGTTTGGTTCCCTGATCGTGTGATAACTGCGCTATCGGGACTTTCTCCGATGTCCTGACCTTGAGTATGATTTCATCGTACAAATATCAGAATTACCATTAGCTGATGCACCTCCACACCCAGTTGGGAAACATATTAGTGCTAATGTTTATAACGAGGTGCAGAAATAATGGTCTCAAGAAAGACAGAAAATATTTGTTCTTCAAGGTCCACGGTTAGCCATGGTTGAACTTTTTACGAGATCACTGCCCCGTTGTTAACCACGCAAGGCTTTTCAAGGCACATCCTTATCTAACGGTTTATGGAGAACAGCTAGAACATGAAATACAGATCACCAGAAAAGTCGGTCAAGCTCAAACTGACGGTCAAAGGCAATCACGGTCACAAGTGTTTATTGTGAGAGGACCACTCTGTCACCACGTTGACACCCCGACACAAAATGTTGAAGCGCATTTCTGCAACCGGTTCCCGAGTTAAAGAGGTGAACAAAACAAACACTCGGGACATCATAATTTCTAAGAAATAGATTGATCTATTATCTTTGTAAGTTGGTCTTCTTTGTTAACGAAAGAACGGAAAAGGCACTACGACAGGTGTTTGGCATTGATACTAGTGGGTAAGCATCGCGGAACATGAGGATTATTCAGGAAATATAACAAACACCATGCCTATTTAACACTAACTTAAGCACCGTAAGCAAGGATACTGGAAGTGTCGTGACTGCTGATGACTTTTTGTATATCTTTAAAGAAGTAGGTACCGTGTGTTTCAGAGAGGTAAGTGAGTGGTAGGGGAGTTGGGTGCTGTGTGTGTGTGTGGGTGTGCTGTGTGTGTGTGTGTGTGTGTGTGTGTGTGTGTGGGGTGTGTGTGTGTGTGTGTGTGTGTGTGTGTGTGGTGTGTGTGTGTGTGTGTGTGTGTGTGTGTGTGTGTGTGTGTGTGGTGTGTGTGGGGTGTGTGTGTGTGTGTGTGCGTGAGAGAGAGAGATAGAGAGAGAGAGACGAGTGGCGTGAGAGAGAGAGTGGAGAGAGAGAGATAGAGATAGAGAGAGAGTCGCGACGGTGGAGACTTCGAGACGAAGGGCAAGGAGAGAAGAGAGGAGATGAGATCGACGTTGATTGAGAGGGAGAGAGAGCTGGGGAGACGAGAAGGGACGAGGAGAAGAGGAAGTGGAGAGGCGAAGACGGTAGAGGAGAAAGGTGACCGAGAGGAAGAGAGAGCGAGCGAGAGTGAGGCGAGATTATGGGTGTGTGTGGTGTGGTTGTGTGTGAGCACGCGAGAGAGAGACGGAGATGACGAGGGGGGGGATGAGTAGAGCAGAGAGAGAGACGAGGTAACGTGAGAGAGAGGAGGAGAGTGGGAGATGGAGGTAGGGAGGAGTGTGGGAATGAGAGCGAGAGAGAGAGAGTATGTGTGGTGAGAGAGAGAGAGAGAGCGAGTGGCTGTGTGTGGTGTGTGTGTGTGTGAGAGGAGAGATACGAGAGAGAGGAGAGAGAGTAGAGAGTCGAGAGAAGTGGTGACGAGAGAGATAGATGAGAAGTGTGGAGGGAGAACGAGAAGAGAGTGGAGGCCTGTGAGTAGAGAGAGAGATGAGAGAGTGCTGTGTTCTGGTGTGGTGTGGTGTGGTCTGGTATATGTGTGTGTGTGTGTGTGCACGACTGCGTGCGTGTGTGCCGTTGTTGGTGTGCGTGAGTGCGGAGTGGCGTGGGCGTGTGTGATGTTGTGTGTGTGTGATGTGAGAGGTAGAGAAGAGAGAGAGAGCGAGGGAGAAGAGAGACAGAGAGAGAGAGATGGAGAGAGAGAGAGAGAGACGGAGAGACAGATGGAGAGAGAGAGGGGAGAAGAGAGAGAGAGAGACAGATGGAGAGCATTGAGAGAAGGTCTAAGAGAAGAGAGAGAGAGAGGAGGGCATGCAGAGAAAAACGAGAGCAGAGAGAGAAAGAGATAGTGTGTGCGTGAGGTGGAGCTGGTGTGGTTAAGATATAGTCCAGTTGGTGCTTACAGAGAGGTGTCGAGGGGTGTTCGTGTGTGTGTGTGTGTGGGGTGCTTGTGTGTGTGTGGTGTGTGTGTGTGTGTGGTGGTGGTGATGATGGTGGTGGTGGTGATGATGATGACGACTATAGGAGAGATCAGGAGGAGAGGAAGAGGAGAGGAGATGAAGAGGAGAAAGAGATGCTGAGACAGGAGAGAGAGGAGAGAGAGAGAGAGAGAGTTAGACAGAGAGAGACGGTGGGGGAGAGAGAGAGAGAGAGCTCCCCCCAGAGGGGACCTGAAGAGACGGTGAGAGGAGACAGGCAGAGAGAACTAGTCCTACGTGGTAGACAGAGAGTCGAGAGTGATGCTGGGTGTGTGTGTGTGGTGTGTGTGAGAGAGAGTGAGAGAGAGGAGGAGAGGGAGAGAGAAGGAGGCGAGAGAGAGGAGAGAGAGCAGTGTTGTGTGTGTGTAGTGGGGGTGTGGTGAGAAGACAAGTGCGCGGTTGCGTGTGGTGAGTGCGCGCGTGAAAGAGCGTTTGGGTAGGAGTGTGTTCATGTGTGTGTGCGTGTGTATGTGTGATAAGTGGACAGACTACGGGAAAGGGGGCGTATATGGATGTATGGGGAGTGAGAGTGAGTATAACAATATCTTTATTGTTGAATGCTTTGGTGTCATAAGGCAATAACAATTGTATATTGTGGGTCAGAGACTTGGGACATAGAGCGCACACAGAGTGACACACACAAACTTTACCACACATGTTGAGCGACACAGGACGACGTACACACACAAACACATACACACAGAGACACCACACCGACATACGAGTACCGTACCACACAACAACAGAGATCACACGTACAACACACACACACAAAGGAACACAGGAGAGAGCGCTGTCGCGCGCGCCGAGCGCGACACGCACCACGCGCACGCAACACACGACACACACACAGGCACTACTAGTGCAGAGACACACAGACACGGACACACCTACACACAGACAGACACAACATACCACTAACCAGAGCGCGCACACACAGAGTGAGTGCTCACAGCGGCACTACAGACACAGAGTCACCAGACACACACACACACACAGGTACACACACTTGACACACACTCAGCACACACACACAAAACGCAGACGCTCACGACCACCGAACACACACTCAACACACACAACACACACACACACACGCACACAATCACTCTCGAGGCACTCACGCAACACACACACTTCACACTGACTCACACACACGACTCGCTAGACCCGCACACTCACCCCCACTCAAAAACACACTCTACATTTGACATGCTCATTACAGCATACATTACATTTTTATCTGTTTCAGATAAACTTAATGCTGGAAGACATTAATTTAAAGAAAACACACACCTCACATCACACTCTGACATACAGAGCGACACACACACACACACACACTCCACAACACACACATCACACACACACGCGCGCGCGCAGCCGCGCGCGCGCGCGCCGTCAGAAGCTCAGTCTTCCGGCACTGATGGGGGGTTCGGTTGTAAAATCGCATATAATGGTAAATGCTTAAATTCGTCACCGAACACACACCAAACACACACATCGTGCTAAAATGCATATGTGAATCACGGCTGTTAAATTGAAGAGTCGTCACACACGTCACACTCACTCACAGTCACACACACACACACAGTACAGGTTTTCAACACACACACACACACACACATTCGTCGAAAACCTGGATAAGGAATAATGTTAAAGGACGAACACACCTCTTTATCAAAAATACCTCACCACCTCACACACACACTTCATCACACACACAATGACACAACCTCAACCTCACAATCACACCCAACACCACGACTGCATCGCATCGCACACTTTTTTCTTCTTTAGCCTCTCACCACACACAACACGCAATGTCGTCCTGCTATTTCCAACACAAGGCAACAGACAGCCAATGCTAATAAAAGAGCCGAACATATCAGGGTCAAATAAAACGACATTCACTATTGATTGCGTAAAGTATTCTTTCAAGATAGCCCAAATCATCCGGCGTTTTAATCATCCAAGGTGAGCTCGCAAAGCTTCCCGCCATAGCGCTCGTTATAGACCTATGATGCGATGTTCTGTGAAACGGTTGGCTCATCCATGTTGGGCACTGCATACGCTCCCATGGTTCTCCTCTCAGAGTGATCTGCCAGTTGGAGATCGTCTTCTGATGAGCTACTTCTGATCCCATATGTCAAGGGGGTAAATCACGTCGCCAATAACCTCTATTTGAGGACACTGAATGGCGCCTTTGCAAAAGAGTGATACCTTTTGAATACGGACCAACAAGGGATTAAAACTCATCGCTGTTCAAGGGCGTCTAAAAAATCTCACGGCAGTGGGCCATTGCCATTCAGTCTCTAGCAGCATCTCTATCTAAGAATCTAGAGCAACGACGAGTACGGTACGCCTAGCAAACGGTAACGCCATAGTACTATGGTAACGCTGAGCACAAGTGTATATTTGTATAAGGCCGTGTCCCTCTGGCGCTTGTCTATTCTGAAGACGTGACGCGCTCTCTCCCTCTCTCTAACGGTCTCTCGCGTAGCTAACGGCAATTACTGTGGATAGTGGAGTACTGGTAACGTTACTTTTTTTTTTTGCTTCTCATTGGTTTACAGCTCTCTATTTGAAGAAGAATTGCGTGTGTAGAAGAAACGGCGGAGGTTATCACTAGGCCCAGTTTCCCGTTCGTTACCTGCTCTGATGAAGTGACTGCGCTCTCCCGATTCTCTTCTAGTTTGCTGCTAGACTTTGCCCCTGACTACAGCAAGCTGCACAGCAAATTTGACGCCTAGTACGGTCAACGGCACCGTACCGGTAGTTATAAGGCCTGGTTTTGTGTTTCAGACACACACACAGGCATTACACACACTTGTCAGTTTCCCTCCTTCCAGGAAAGTAACTCGTAACGCTTAGTAACGGTAACCCGTCAAGTACTGGTAACGCTGAGTACAGCAAATTGAAGCGATTCGGTTAAGAAAAGGAGTTATAAGGCCCCGTTTCCCTTTTGGCGCTGCTCTGAGAGTGACGCGCTCTCCCGATTCTCTTCACATTTGATGCCAGGCTTTGCCCCGGCCACAGCAAGCTGACTAGCAAATTTGAAAGCGATTGGTTAATAAACGGGGGAGTATTATTAGGCCCTGTTACCGATGCGCGGCTCTGAGAGTGACGTGTCTCTCGAGTAACGGTAAAGCCTAGCAACGGTACGCAAAGTACTGGAACGTGACGTACAGCCAATTATGAAGCAATCGGTTAAGCAAACGCGAGGTAAGGACCCCGTTTCCCCGTTGGCGCTGCCTCTGAGAGGCCGCGTCTCCCGATTCTCTTCCAATTGCTGCAGGTTTTGCCCCGACCACAGCAACGCCTGAACAGCAAATTTGACGCGAGTTCGGTTTGAACAACGGCGGAGTTATAGGCCCGTTTTGTTTTCATACACACACGAGACACGCACAGACACACACTTGCCTTTAATTATATGATGACAAGAGATGTCATGTCTTCAGTCAAATTCAAGCTTTTCGCATAATATGCCAATTAAGTTTTGATTTTCGCATTTAAAATCGTGTCAATGGTGCGATATTACAATTATAAGCATTATCGTGCAATGACAGTTTCCATTAATAGGGTTGCAAACACAATCATAACAGATTAGGATAGATACGGCCTATTATTATAAAGGCTTGTATAGCCTAATATACGGAGTGTCCTCAGTATAAAATAAGACAAACAAAAAAACACCCCAGAATTTAGCGCTTGGCAGACACCCATGGAACTAGCTTTAAATAATAGTCTGCATACGCTCCCTGATGCACTAGAACTAGAACCAAAGCAAGCTCTAAAAGCAATAATGT
>JAGGCT020004179.1:128132-143132 GCA_017654935.2 Phymorhynchus buccinoides
AACACCATTAGCAGCAACAACAATAAGACAACACCATTAGCAGCAACAACAATAATACAACACAACACAACATTAAGACAACACCATTAGCAGCAACAACAATAATACAACACCATTAACAGCAACAACAACAATAAGACAACACCATTAACAGCAACAACAATAAGACAACACCATTAGCAGCAACAACAACAATAAGACAACACCATTAGCAGCAACAACAATAAGACAACACCATTAGCAGCAACAACAATAAGACAACACCATTAGCAGCAACAACAATAAGACAACACCATTAACAGCAGCAACAACAATAAGACAACACCATTAGCAGCAACAACAATAAGACAACACCATTAGCAGCAACAACAACAATAAGACAACACCATTAACAGCAGCAACAACAATAAGACAACACCATTAACAGCAGCAACAACAATAAGACAACACCATTAACAGCAACAACAACAATAAGACAACACCATTAACAGCAACAACAATAAGACAACACCATTAACAGCAACAACAATAAGACAACACCATTAAGACAACAACAATAAGACAACACCATTAGCAAACAACAATAAGACAACACCATTAACAGCAACAACAACAATAAGACAACACCATTAACAGCAACAACAATAAGACAACACCATTAACAGCAACAACAATAAGACAACACCATTAACAGCAACAACAATAAGACAACACCATTAACAGCACAACAACAATAAGACAACACCATTAACAGCAAACAACAATAAGACAACACCATTAGCATTAACAACAATAAGACAACACCATTAGCAGCAACAACAACAATAAGACAACACCATTAGCAGCAACAACAATAAGACAACACCATTAGCAGCAACAACAATAAGACAACACCATTAACAGCAGCAACAAACAACAATAAGACAACACCATTAGCAGCAACAACAACAATAAGACAACACCATTAGCAGCAGCAACAACAATAAGACAACACCATTAGCAGCAACAACAACAATAAGACAACACCATTAGCAGCAACAACAACAATAAGACAACACCATTAGCAGCAACAACAACAATAAGACAACACCATTAGCAGCAACAACAACAATAAGACAACACCATTAACAGCAACAACAACAATAAGACAACACCATTAACAGCAACAACAACAATAAGACAACACCATTAGCAACAACAACAATAAGACAACACCATTAGCAGCAACAACAACAATAAGACAACACCATTAACAGCAACAACAACAATAAGACAACACCATTAACAGCAACAACAATAAGACAACACCATTAACAGCAACAACAATAAGACAACACCATTAACAGCAACAACAATAAGACAACACCATTAGCAGCAACAACAATAAGACAACACCATAAGACAACACAATAAGACAACACCATTAACAGCAACAACAATAAGACAACACCATTAACAGCAACAACAATAAGACAACACCATTAAGCAACAACAACAACACCATTAACAGCAACAACAATAAGACAACACCATTAGCAGCAACAACAACAATAAGACAACACCATTAACAGCAACAACAATAAGACAACACCATTAGCAGCAACAACAACAAATAAGACAACACCATTAACAGCAACAACAACAATAAGACAACACCATTAACAGCAACAACAATAAGACAACACCATTAACAGCAACAACAAATAAGACAACACCATTAAGCAACAACAACAATAAGACAACACCATTAGCAGCAACAACAATAAGACAACACCATTAACAGCAACAACAATAAGACAACACCATTAACAGCAACAACAATAAGACAACACCATTAACAGCAACAACAATAAGACAACACCATTAGCAGCAACAACAACAATAAGACAACACCATTAACAGCAACAACAATAAGACAACACCATTAGCAGCAACAACAACAATAAGACAACACCATTAACAGCAACAACAACAATAAGACAACACCATTAACAGCAACAACAACAATAAGACAACACCATTAACAGCAACAACAACAATAAGACAACACCATTAACAGCAACAACAACAATAAGACAACACCATTAGCAGCAACAACAACAACAATAAGACAACGCCATTAACAGCAACACCAACAATAAGACAACACCATTAACAGCAGCAACAACAATAAGACAACACCATTAGCAGCAACAACAATAAGACAACACCATTAACAGCAACAACAACAATAAGACAACACCATTAACAGCAACAACAATAAGACAACACCATTAACAGCAACAACAACAATAAGACAACACCATTAGCAGCAACAACAATAATACAACACCATTAACAGCAACAACAACAATAAGACAACACCATTAACAGCAGCAACAACAATAAGACAACACCATTAACAGCAGCAACAACAATAAGACAACACCATTAACAGCAACAACAACAATAAGACAACACCATTAACAGCAACAACAACAATAAGACAACACCATTAACAGCAGCAACAACAATAAGACAACACCATTAACAGCAACAACAACAATAAGACAACACCATTAGCAGCAACAACACAACACAAGCAGCATAACAACAATAAGACAACACCATTAACAGCAACAACAATAAGACAACACCATTAACAGCAGCAACAACAATAAGACAACACCATTAACAGCAAACAACAATAAGACAACACCATTAACAGCAACAACAACAATAAGACAACACCATTAACAGCAACAACAATAAGACAACACCATTAACAGCAACAACAATAAGACAACACCATTAGCAGCAACAACAACAATAAGACAACACCATTAACAGCAACAACAACAATAAGACAACACCATTAACAGCAACAACAATAAGACAACACCATTAACAGCAACAACAACAATAAGACAACACCATTAACAGCAACAACAACAATAAGACAACACCATTAACAGCAACAACAACAAAGACAACACCATTAACAGCAACAACAATAAGACAACACCATTAGCAGCAACAACAACAATAAACACCATTAGCAGCAACAACAATAAGACAACACCATTAGCAGCAACAACAATAAGACAACACCATTAACAGCAGCAACAACAACAATAAGACAACACCATTAGCAGCAACAACAATAAGACAACACAATAAGACAGCATACAACAACAATAAGACAACACCATTAACAGCAGCAAACAACAATAAGACAACACCATTAGCAACACAACAACAATAAGACAACACCATTAGCAGCAACAACAACAATAAGACAACACCATTAGCAGCAACAACAACAATAAGACAACACCATTAGCAGCAACAACAATAAGACAACACCATTAACAGCAACAACAAATAAGACAACACCATTAGCAGCAACAACAATAAGACAACACCATTAGCAGCAACAACAATAAGACAACACCATTAGAATAAGACAACACAACATTAAGACAGCAACAAACAACAATAAGACAACACCATTAAGCAGCAACAACAATAAGACAACACCATTAACAGCAACAACAATAAGACAACACCATTAACAGCAACAACAACAATAAGACAACACCATTAACAGCAACAACAATAAGACAACACCATTAACAGCAACAACAATAAGACAACACCATTAACAGCAACAACAACAATAAGACAACACCATTAACAGCAACAACAACAAGACAACACCATTAACAGCAACAACAACAACAATAAGACAACACCATTAACAGCAACAACAACAATAAGACAACACCATTAACAGCAACAACAATAAGAACATTAACAGCAACAACAACAATAAGACAACACAGCAACAACAATAAGAAGACAACACCATTAACAGCAACAACAATAAGACAACACCATTAACAGCAACAACAACAATAAGACAACACCATTAAGCAGCAGCAACAATAAGACAACACCATTAGCAGCAACAACAATAAGACAACACCATTAGCAGCAACAACAACAATAAGACAACACCATTAACAGCAACAACAATAAGACAACACCATTAACAGCAACAACACCATTAACAGCAACAACAAATAAGACAACACCATTAACAGCAACAACAACAATAAGACAACACCATTAACAGCAACAACAACAATAAGACAACACCATTAGCAGCAACAACAATAAGACAACACCATTAACAGCAACAACAATAAGACAACACCATTAACAGCAACAACAATAAGACAACACCATTAGCAGCAACAACAATAAGACAACACCATTAACAGCAACAACAATAAGACAACACCATTAACAGCAACAACAATAAGACAACACCATTAACAGCAACAACAATAAGACAACACCATTAACAGCAACAACAATAAGACAACACCATTAACAGCAACAACAATAAGACAACACCATTAACAGCAACAACAATAAGACAACACCATTAACAGCAACAACAACAATAAGACAACACCATTAACAGCAACAACAACAATAAGACAACACCATTAACAGCAACAACAATAAGACAACACCATTAACAGCAACAACAATAAGACAACACCATTAGCAGCAGCGGCAGCATGAAGACAACAGCTGCAGTAGCAACTTGACTAACTAGTTTTAAGCAGGGTCACGGATGAAAGAAGGAAAGCCTGTCCAAACCAAGCACTGATATTCTCACTATCTTACTTTCCTTTGGTGCTGGCAGGTGATCTTAAATCAGGGCGGACATTCTCACTATCACCCAACTTACCGTTGGTGCTGGCAGGTGATTTTAATCAGGGCAACGCTGAAAGCCACTAGAACCAGCGTGGGCACCACAAAGCCCGAGAGCTGCAGCACAGTGCTGGCCACCGCATAGCCGTGCTCATGACCTTTCCCTTCCAACGTGACCTCCGCCACGATGACCACGAGCGTCAGCAGCAGGCACCAGGCCCCGACCCCTCCGCACGTCATGAGGACCAGTCGCTTCATCGTGCGCTGCGTTCTCTGAGGCCTGGCCACGGCAAACCAGCGGAATCCTCCGACGATCATGGTGAGATGCACTGACAGAGTGTGGGAGAGATACAGCACCAGCAGCATGTAGGTCTCACGGTCATGATTCAGCGGTTCGCGGTAAAACCACCCTCCACGGATTGCATACGCCAAAAGAAACACGCTGTCAAGAACGGCCAGAGTTTGAAAGAGCAGCACCATGATGGTGCGATTCCTGCAAGTGTTCCAGACCCCGAAGGACACAACGTTGGCCACGATTCCTACCACGCATACCGGGATGATGGCAGCGACGAGCATGGTCCGGAAGATTTGGATCCCTTCAAGCACGTGCGCCGGCAGACCAGTTTCGTTACTGTGATGCTGTTGGTTGTACTTGCGGTAGATGTCGTAGTAGTAGTAGTTGTCGTAGTCGTCAGGGTGGTTGTTGGGATGTTCTGTCGAAGAGCTTACGGTGTTGTGGTTGTAGAGGTTGTGTTCCCAAAATTCGGAGTGATTGGTGCCGGATTTGAGATTTTTTTCTCCTTCGTTCGTCAGCATGTTTTTATTTTAGTGTTTTTTTGTACGAACGATAATTGTTTTTTAATTGAACTTTTTGGGGTCAGGCTCCATCTAATCAGATAGTTTTCTTTAACTTTGATTTTTCTTCTTGTGTGATCTCTCGGTTCTGTTCTGAAACATACACACATACGTCTGTGCGTACATACGTAAGTACACACACACACACACACACACACACACACACACACACACACACACACACACACACACACACACACACACACACACACACACACACACACACAGACGCACAAGCACACACACACGCGCGCGCACACACAAACACACATACACACGCACGCACGCATGCATGTACGCACAAACACGCACGCATGCACGCACTCACGCACGTACGCACGGACGCAACCACGCGCGCACACGCACACGCACGCACGCACACGCACGCACACACACACACACACACACAGACACACACACACACACACACACACACACACACACACACACACACACACACACACAAGATGACACACACACACACACATTACACACACACACACACACACACACACACACACACACACACACACATCCTTTTATCACAGATGAAGTTGCAGCAATACCAGTACATTAAACAGCAGTCAGTGAAAGGGCCAACCCACCACATACCATTCGATCCAACTGCGATCTGACTGTGACATTGGTGAGGCATGATTCTCGTGAAATTCTACTGTAAAAATTAATCTGATCAAATCCTACTAGTTTGGGTCACTATATATGAATCTCACGGAATAATCTGCATATTTTTGTATCAGACATTTTAATGTGATTCGTGTATTGGGTTCTACATGAGTATAGCGAACGAAAGCAGTAGCTCCCTCGTCCCATGGTTAATGCTCTCGCTCCTTCGTCCCATGGTTAATGCTCTCGCTCCTTCGTCCCATGTTTAATGCTCTCGCTCCTCTCGTCCCATGGTTAATGCTCTCGCTCCCTCCTCGTTAATGCTCTCGCTCTCCTCGTCCCATGTTTAATGCTCTCTCTCCCTCGTCCCATGTTTAATGCTCTCGCTCTCCTCGTCCCATGGTTAATGCTCTCACTCCCTCGTCCCATGTTTAATGCTCTCTCTCTCCCCTCGTCCCATGGTTAATGCTCTCTCTCTCCCCCTCGTCCCATAGTTAATGCTCTCTCTCTCCCTCGTCCCATGTTAATGCTCTCTCTCTCCCTCGTCCCATGTTTAATGCTCTCTCTCTCCCTCGTCCCATGGTTAATGCTCTCGCTCCCTCGTCCCATGGTTAATGCTCTCGCTCCCTCGTCCCATAGTTAATGCTCTCTCTCCCTCCCCATGGTTAATGCTCGTCCCCTCGTCATGGTTGCTCTCTGCTCTCTCTCTCCCCTCGTCCCATGTCTAATGCGTCCCATGGTTAATGCTCTCTCTCTCCCTCGTCCCATGTTTAATGCTCTCTCTCTCCCTCGTCCCATGTTTAATGCTCTCTCTCTCCCTCGTCCCATAGTTAATGCTCTCTCTCTCCCTCGTCCCATGTTTAATGCTCTCTCTCTCCCTCGTCCCATGGTTAATGCTCTCTCTCTCCCTCGTCCCATGGTTAATGCTCTCTCTCTCCCTCGTCCCATGGTTAATGCTCTCTCTCTCCCTCGTCCCATGGTTAATGCTCTCTCTCTCCCTCGTCCCATAGTTAATGCTCTCTCTCTCCCTCGTCCCATGGTTAATGCTCTCTCTCTCCCTCGTCCCATGGTTAATGCTCTCTCTCTCCCTCGTCCCATGGTTAATGCTCTCTCTCTCCCTCGTCCCATGTTTAATGCTCTCTCTCTCCTCGTCCCATGGTTAATGCTCTCTCTCTCCCTCGTCCCATGGTTAATGCTCTCTCTCTCCCTCGTCCCATGGTTAATGCTCTCTCTCTCCCTCGTCCCATGGTTAATGCTCTCTCTCTCCCTCGTCCCATGTTTAATGCTCTCTCTCTCCATCGTCCCATGGTTAATGCTCTCTCTCTCCCTGCTCTCTCTCTCCCCTCGTCCCATGTTTAATGCTCTCTCTCTCCATCGTCCCATGTTTAATGCTCTCTCTCTCCCTCGTCCCATGGTTAATGCTCTCTCTCTCCCTCGTCCCATGTTTAATGCTCTCTCTCTCCCTCGTCCCATGGTTAATGCTCTCTCTCTCCCTCGTCCCATGTTTAATGCTCTCTCTCTCCCTCGTCCCATAGTTAATGCTCTCTCTCTCCCTCGTCCCATGTTTAATGCTCTCTCTCTCCATCGTCCCATGGTTAATGCTCTCTCTCTCCATCGTCCCATGGTTAATGCTCTCTCTCCCTCGTCCCATGGTTAATGCTCTCTCTCTCCCTCGTCCCATGTTTAATGCTCTCTCTCTCCCTCGTCCCATCGTCCCATGGTTAATGCTCTCTCTCTCCCTCGTCCCATGGTTAATGCTCTCTCTCTCCCTCGTCCCATGGTTAATGCTCTCTCTCTCCCTCGTCCCATGGTTAATGCTCTCTCTCTCCCTCGTCCCATGGTTAATGCTCTCTCTCTCCCTCGTCCCATAGTTAATGCTCTCTCTCTCCCTCGTCCCATGGTTAATGCTCTCTCTCTCCCTCGTCCCATGGTTAATGCTCTCTCTCTCCCTCGTCCCATGGTTAATGCTCTCTCTCTCCCTCGTCCCATGGTTAATGCTCTCTCTCTCCCTCGTCCCATGGTTAATGCTCTCTCTCTCCCTCGTCCCATGGTTAATGCTCTCTCTCTCCCTCGTCCCATGTTTAATGCTCTCGCTCCCTCGTCCCATGGTTAATGCTCTCTCTCTCTCTCCCTCGTCCCATGGTTAATGCTCTCTCTCTCCCTCGTCCCATGGTTAATGCTCTCTCTCTCCGTCTCGTCCCATGTTTAATGCTCTCGCTCCCTCGTCCCATGGTTAATGCTCTCTCTCTCCCTCGTCCCATGGTTAATGCTCTCGCTCTGACGTTTTATGTGCTTCCTTACAACAAGATATTGATAAATTGATTTCTTGGACGGAGTTGAATCATATGGCTATTCATCCGCATATATCCAAATTTATGTTGGTTACAACTAGGCAAAAGCGCCCAAATATAAAGACTAATTTATGTAAGTTAAATATATTAAATAAGGAATTGGAAGAAGTACATTTCTATAAGCTGTTAGGTCTTACTATTGATAATAATCTCTCGTGGTCAAAGCATGTTTCACTTCTGTCCAAGAAACTATCACAAAAAACATTTCAATTGAATCGAATTAAACACTTTCTAGACCAGCATTCCCGGACTCTCTTTTTTCATGCATATATTCAATCAGACATGGACTATGTGTCAACATGTTGGGACTTAGCAAGTGAAAATTGTTTAAAACCACTTCACAGTATTTATAGACGTTCCCTTAAACTTATTCTATTAAAATCCTCCTCCCTTGATTCATGTGACTATAAGAAACTAGATATTCTGCCTTTTCATCTCAAATGTAAGCATAACAAAGCTGTGTTTATGTTTAAAATTATGAATAAATTAACACCATATTATCTGCAAAAACATTTCCCAGTATATAACATTCGTGGGAAGTCGATTATTCGTACCCCTCGACCTAGAACAAATCTATTCATGTCCTCATTAGTCCACTCAGGAGCAAAATTGTGAAACGATATGCCTAACCACATAAAACAGAAACCGAGCTTGTCATCTTTCAGAAAGGCATATCATAAATACTTGATGGACCAATTATAAATCTGTTTAGTCTTATTTTATCTTACGAATTACAATACATATGTTCACAATACACGTTTAATTATGTTTATATATACATTCAAATGATATTACAAGGTGCAGAGAACATTTAAGATTTTATGTGAACTGATATACATGTACATGTACATAATATAAGAATTTGTATGCATGTATGTATGTGTGCATAGGTTTGTGGGGGTGGGGTATGTGGGGGGTGCTTGTGGGAGTGAGTGCGGTGGGGGGGGTGAGACATGTATAGGGTTGTCACTATTGTTGCCACTTGGGGGAGGGGTAGAGACTGGGAGGTGTTTTTTGTTGTTTCTTGGTGTGTTTTTTGTGGGGTGGGGTGGGGTTCTTTAATTTTGAATTGCTGTTGTGTGGCCATTTTTGCCTTGTTGTATTATATTACATGTATATTTGTGTCACTATTGTTGCCACTTTTGTTGTTGTTTTTACGTTTGTTAATCATTTTCTTCATTAATTGTTTATTTGCTTGAGGGCAATAGTGTAAAAAAGCTACCCAGCTTATCTGTTTTACCCTCAATAAAAACATTCGTATTCGTATTCGTATTCGTATTCGTCCCATGTTTAATGCTCTCTCTCCCTCGTCCCATGTTAATGCTCTCGCTCCCTCGTCGTCCCTCTCGCTCCCTCGTCCCATGGTTAATGCTCTCGCTCCCTCGTCCCATGTTTAATGCTCTCGCTCCCTCGTCCCATGGTTAATGCTCTCGCTCCCTCGTCCTCTCGTCCCATCCCATGGTTAATGCTCTCGCTCCCTCGTCCCATGGTTTAATGCTCTCGCTCCCTCGTCCCATGGTTAATGCTCTCGCTCCCTCGTCCCATGGTTAATGCTCTCGCTCCCTCGTCCCATGGTTAATGCATGTTAATGCTCTCGCTCCCTCGTCCCATGCTTAATGCTCTCGCTCCCTCGTCCCATGGTTAATGCTCTCGCTCCCTCGTCCCATGGTTAATGCTCTCGCTCCCTCGTCCCATGGTTAATGCTCTCGCTCCTCTCGCTCCCTCGTCCCATGGTTAATGCTCTCGCTCCCTCGTCCCATGGTTTAATGCTCTCGCTCCCTCGTCCCATGTTAATGCTCTCGCTCCCTCGTCCCATCTCTCGTCGTCCATGGTTAATGCTCTCGCTCCCTCGTCCCATGGTTAATGCTCTCGCTCCCTCGTCCCATGTTTAATGCTCTCGCTCCCTCGTCCCATGGTTAATGCTCTCCTCCCTCTCGTCCCATGGTTAATGCTCTCGCTCCCTCGTCCCATGGTTAATGCTCTCGCTCCCTCGTCCCATGGTTAATGCTCTCGCTCCCTCGTCCCATGGTTAATGCTCTCGCTCCCTCGTCCCATGGTTAATGCTCTCGCTCCCTCGTCCCATGGTTAATGCTCTCGCTCCCTCGTCCCATGGTTAATGCTCTCGCTCCCTCGTCCCATGGTTAATGCTCTCGCTCCCTCGTCCCATGGTTAATGCTCTCGCTCCCTCGTCCCATGGTTAATGCTCTCGCTCCCTCGTCCCATGGTTAATGCTCTCGCTCCCTCGTCCCATGGTTAATGCTCTCGCTCCCTCGTCCCATGGTTAATGCTCTCGCTCCCTCGTCCCATGGTTAATGCTCTCGCTCCCTCGTCCCATCTCTCGCTCCCTCGTCCCATGGTTAATGCTCTCGCTCCCTCGTCCCATGGTTAATGCTCTCGCTCCCTCGTCCCATGTTTAATGCTCTCGCTCCCTCGTCCCATGTTTAATGCTCTCGCTCCCTCGTCCCATGGTTAATGCTCTCGCTCCCTCGTCCCATGTTAATGCTCTCGCTCCCTCGTCCCATGTTAATGCTCTCGCTCCCTCGTCCCATGGTTAATGCTCTCGCTCCCTCGTCCCATGGTTAATGCTCTCGCTCCCTCGTCCCATGGTTAATGCTCTCGCTCCCTCGTCCCATGGTTAATGCTCTCGCTCCCTCGTCCCATGGTTAATGCTCTCGCTCCCTCGTCCCATGGTTAATGCTCTCGCTCCCTCGTCCCATGGTTAATGCTCTCGCTCCCTCGTCCCATGGTTAATGCTCTCGCTCCCTCGTCCCATGGTTAATGCTCTCGCTCCCTCGTCCCATGTTAATGCTCTCGCTCCCTCGTCCCATGGTTAATGCTCTCGCTCCCTCGTCCCATGTTAATGCTCTCGCTCCCTCGTCCCATGGTTAATGCTCTCGCTCCCTCGTCCCATGTTTAATGCTCTCGCTCCCTCGTCCCATGGTTAATGCTCTCGCTCCCTCGTCCCATGGTTAATGCTCTCGCTCCCTCGTCCCATGGTTAATGCTCTCGCTCCCTCGTCCCATGGTTAATGCTCTCGCTCCCCTCGCCCATCTCGCTCCCTCGTCCCATGGTTAATGCTCTCGCTCCCTCGTCCCATGGCTTCGTCCCATGCTCTCGCTCCCTCGTCCCATGTTTAATGCTCTCGCTCCCTCGTCCCATGGTTAATGCTCTCGCTCCCTCGTCCCATGGTTAATGCTCTCGCTCCCTCGTCCCATGGTTAATGCTCTCGCTCCCTCGTCCCATGGTTAATGCTCTCGCTCCCTCGTCCCATGGTTAATGCTCTCGCTCCCTCGTCCCATGTTTAATGCTCTCGCTCCCTCGTCCCATGTTAATGCTCTCGCTCCCTCGTCCCATGGTTAATGCTCTCGCTCCCTCGTCCCATGGTTAATGCTCTCGCTCCCTCGTCCCATGGTTAATGCTCTCTCTCCCTCGTCCCATGGTTAATGCTCTCGCTCCCTCGTCCCATGGTTAATGCTCTCGCTCCCTCGTCCCATGGTTAATGCTCTCGCTCCCTCGTCCCATGGCTTAATGCTCTCGCTCCCTCGTCCCATGTTAATGCTCTCGCTCCCTCGTCCCATGGTTAATGCTCTCGCTCCCTCGTCCCATGGTTAATGCTCTCGCTCCCTCGTCCCATGTGGTTAATGCTCTCGCTCCCTCGTCCCATGGTTAATGCTCTCGCTCCCTCGTCCCATGGTTAATGCTCTCGCTCCCTCGTCCCATGGTTAATGCTCTCGCTCCCTCGTCCCATGTTAATGCTCTCGCTCCCTCGTCCCATGGTTAATGCTCTCGCTCCCTCGTCCCATGTTAATGCTCTCGCTCCCTCGTCCCATGGTTAATGCTCTCGCTCCCTCGTCCCATGTTTAATGCTCTCGCTCCCTCGTCCCATGGTTAATGCTCTCGCTCCCTCGTCCCATGGTTAATGCTCTCGCTCCCTCGTCCCATGTTAATGCTCTCGCTCCCTCGTCCCATGTTAATGCTCTCGCTCCCTCGTCCCATGGTTAATGCTCTCGCTCCCTCGTCCCATGTTAATGCTCTCTCTCCCTCGTCCCATATTAATGCTCTCGCTCCCTCGTCCCATGTTAATGCTCTCGCTCCCTCGTCCCATGTTAATGCTCTCGCTCCCTCGTCCCATGTTAATGCTCTCGCTCCCTCGTCCCATGTTAATGCTCTCGCTCCCTCGTCCCATGGTTAATGCTCTCGCTCCCTCGTCCCATGGTTAATGCTCTCGCTCCCTCGTCCCATGGTTAATGCTCTCGCTCCCTCGTCCCATGGTTAATGCTCTCGCTCCCTCGTCCCATAGTTAATGCTCTCGCTCCCTCGTCCCATGGTTAATGCTCTCGTCCCATGTTAATGCTCTCGCTCCCTCGTCCCATGGTTAATGCTCTCGCTCCCTCGTCCCATGTTAATGCTCTCGCTCCCTCGTCCCATGTCGTCCCATGTTTAATGCTCTCGCTCCCTCGTCCCATGTTAATGCTCTCGCTCCCTCGTCCCATGGTTAATGCTCTCGCTCCCTCGTCCCATAGTTAATGCTCTCGTCCGTCCCATCTCTCGCTCCCTCGTCCCATGGTTAATGCTCTCGCTCCCTCGTCCCATGGTTAATGCTCTCGCTCCCTCGTCCCATGTTTAATGCTCTCGCTCCCTCGTCCCATGGTTAATGCTCTCGCTCCCTCGTCCCATGGTTAATGCTCTCGCTCCCTCGTCCCTCTCGCTCCCTCGTCCCATGGTTAATGCTCTCGCTCCCTCGTCCCATGGTTAATGCTCTCGCTCCCTCGTCCCATGTTAATGCTCTCGCTCCGTCCCATCTCTCGTCCCATGTCCCATTTAATGCTCTCGCTCCCTCGTCCCATGGTTAATGCTCTCGCTCCCATGTCCCATGGTTAATGCTCTCGCTCCCTCGTCCCATGGTTAATGCTCTCGCTCCCTCGTCCCATGTCCCATGCTCTCGCTCCCTCGTCCCATGTTAATGCTCTCGCTCCCTCGTCCCATGGTTAATGCTCTCTCTCCCTCGTCCCATGGTTAATGCTCTCGCTCCCTCGTCCCATGGTTAATGCTCTCGCCCTCCCTCGTCCCATGTTTAATGCTCTCGCTCCCTCGTCCCATGGTTAATGCTCTCGCTCCCTCGTCCCATGTTTAATGCTCTCGCTCCCTCTCCCTCGTCCCATGGTTAATGCTCTCGCTCCCTCGTCCCATGTTTAATGCTCTCGCTCCCTCGTCCCATGTTAATGCTCTCGCTCCCTCGTCCCATGGTTAATGCTCTCGCTCCCTCGTCCCATCGCTCTCCTCCCTCGTCCCATGGTTAATGCTCTCGCTCCCTCGTCCCATGCTCTCGCTTAATGCTCTCGCTCCCTCGTCCCATGGTTAATGCTCTCGCTCCCTCGTCCCATGGTTAATGCTCTCGCTCCCCATGTCCCATGTCCCATGGTTAATGTTAATGCTCTCGCTCCCTCGTCCCATGGTTAATGCTCTCGCTCCCTCGTCCCATGGTTAATGCTCTCGCTCCCTCGTCCCATGGTTAATGCTCTCGCTCCCTCGTCCCATGTTAATGCTCTCTCCCTCGTCCCATAGTTAATGCTCTCGTCCCATGGTTAATGCTCTCGCTCCCTCGTCCCATGGTTAATGCTCTCGCTCCCTCGTCCCATGGTTAATGCTCTCGCTCCCTCGTCCCATGTTTAATGCTCTCGCTCCCTCGTCCCATGGTTAATGCTCTCGCTCCCTCGTCCCATGTTTAATGCTCTCGCTCCCTCGTCCCATGGTTAATGCTCTCGCTCCCTCGTCCCATGGTTAATGCTCTCGCTCCCTCGTCCCATGGTTAATGCTCTCGCTCCCTCGTCCCATGTTAATGCTCTCGCTCCCTCGTCCCATGGTTAATGCTCTCGTCTCCCTCGTCCCATGGTTAATGCTCTCGCTCCCTCGTCCCATGGTTAATGCTCTCGCTCCCTCGTCCCATGGTTAATGCTCTCGCTCCCTCGTCCCATGTTAATGCTCTCGCTCCTCCCATCGTCCCATGGTTAATGCTCTCGCTCCCTCGTCCCATGGTTAATGCTCTCGCTCCCTCGTCCCATGGTTAATGCTCTCGCTCCCTCGTCCCATGGTTAATGCTCTCGCTCCCTCGTCCCATGGTTAATGCTCTCGCTCCCTCGTCCCATGGTTAATGCTCTCGCTCCCTCGTCCCATGGTTAATGCTCTCGCTCCCTCGTCCCATGTTAATGCTCTCGCTCCCTCGTCCCATGGTTAATGCTCTCGCTCCCTCGTCCCATGTTTAATGCTCTCGCTCGCTCTCTCGTCCCATGTTTAATGCCTCGTCCCATGGTTAATGCTCTCGCTCCCTCGTCCCATCGTCCCATGGTTAATGCTCTCGCTCCCTCGTCCCATGGTTAATGCTCTCGCTCCCTCGTCCCATGTTAATGCTCTCGCTCCTCGTCCCATGGTTAATGCTCTCGCTCCCTCGTCCCATGGTTAATGC
>JAGGCT020004179.1:163132-165632 GCA_017654935.2 Phymorhynchus buccinoides
GGGATGGCACGGTTCAGGCGTGGTCTCCTCACGGATTCTGGGTGCAGGTTGTCTTGGCGACGGACCCGTCTTGGTGCTTGGTGGAGTCCGGGGTAAGCATCCGGCCCACGATGCCCTGCTGATAATCACAGGAGAAGGTGGATGTAGATCTCTATGGCTTAGAGACAAGGGGCTTCAGTCGGCAGGGAATTAGTGAATCCCAACCGGCTTGAAGGCTTCCCTTGTACAATAGCACTACATGTAGTTAATAAATAAACTGAATTTCAGTTAACAAACTGAGATCAGTAAAACATAAAAGGTGATCAAGACAACATCACTCTCCATCCAACACCTGGAAAGGAATGGTATCATAAAGTGCAAGATTGCGGCCCATAGGTTTCCTACTAAAAATAGACAAAAGGGTTAGTAGGCATAAACTCCGGTTCTGGTACCAAAAGTGTTCAAGTCAAAAACACACACACACAAATAATCAGTGCACATAAATAGAATAGAATGTTTACCACTTCTTTTCTATAACATATCTATCTACTCCTTATTCATCATTGAACATAGGATCTAGATCAAAACTAGAGTCAAACAAACCAGATCTCAATCACCTGCCATCAATAATACTTACTAGTGGGCTTATGATGACTGGTTGTGAGTGTTGCTCTAGCTACGTTTCAGCATCTTGTGTGAAAAACTTTTTCTCACTACGCCAATTATAGCCTTCACTTTCAAACAATGAAAGCCTGCTATTGGTGTATTACAGTCCACACGTCACAATTTGCTGTTCTAAATGTACCGAACAATCACGCGCCTATTACATCCTTATCACGTGCCGACATTCAAAATCCTTCTCGTGCTCGGAAAAGCAAAACCTTCTTCAAAGGGAGATAACCTCGGTTGTCACGGGTAAGGACGCGGTGTCTTACAAAGGGAGATAACCGTGGTTCAAAAGGGATAATTGCCTTAGTCGGCGTTCGTTTTGAAGTAGCCGGGCAATTAACGTGGCGGTTGGTCGAGAAATGAAAAGGAGAGGGGGTGGGGAGGGGAGAAGGGGGGGGGTGTAGATAAGAAATAAAGAAAGCGGGTCGCGCGGGACACTTACGTCACAGAGGCCCCCCGAAGAAAAGATTCTGGTACCGGAATCTTCCTGTGGAACGCCGACTCCACTTTCGACTTGGGCGACAGGGACAAATTAGTGGGGAGACTGGATCGGCTGGAATGGTGGAACATCTGGTCGCAACACAGAGTTCAAAGGAGCAGGTGGGTTAGAGATCAGTGGAATGGATTCCGACTGAGGTTGGTGCGGCAATCCTGTGTTGAGTTGTCCCAAGGTTGATTGCAGAATAGCAAACACCTCTTGCCTGAGTTTCCCCTTTAGCCTGGATTCATCATTGCTGATGATGTGGTTTGGTAGGCCGATTCGGGCGAAAATGGCTTTGAGTGCCGCGGCTATCTGGCTAGCATCAAGTGAGGAGATTGGGGCGGCATCGCACTGCATGGTACATATGTCGACCACGGTGACTATATACCGGAATTTCTTCTTCCGTTGAGGTAGAGGCCCGATCAAGTCGACTGCCACTCGCTGAAATGGAGGGGTAGGTGACGGCTGTATGTGCGGCGGCCTGTCCCGATAGTACCTTCGGTGGGTGTTTGCGGGTACAGTGCTGCCTTTCACCTGAGGTACCTGTGGCGAGTGGTCTTGGGTCGTTAGGCGGACATTCCTTGGGAAGGATTTTCCAAGTTGTGGCGGACTTGGGGACTTGGGACAATCTGGATTGGCTCGTGCGGCAATTTGGTTTGCCGCGTTGAGAGGTTTCTTCCCTGCTGAGGGAGATTTGCTCTTTGGGAAGGAGGGAGGGAGTTGGTTTGTGGATTGGGGAGAAGGGAATGCTGCTGAAACAATAGCAGGTTGAGAGGGGTGCCCTAAAAACACATACTGTGATCCCAGTATGAGGTCATAGACAGGACTGTCCATGAGCACTGCCTTGATGGGTCCCTTCACATATCTGGTGTCGACATTGATTATGGCGACTGGCAAAGTGGATGGGGGGATTGCAGCATCAGGGCCTTGCAGAGAGATGAAGTCTCCCGTGTATGCTGACGCGGGGACTAAGGATCCACAGACAATGGCGTCGCATGACAGTCCAGTGTCATAGAGACACTGAACAGGGATGTTGTTGACAGTCGCCTGTCCAACGACTGACGGTGTGCCTGGACACTGTACTGGGGAGGGGTTTGTGCAATTCTGCGAAGTCGAGACGACTTGCATAGTTGCAACATTTTGCCGCTTGTAAGCAAGTTTCCTGCAGTCATCCCGATTGTGGGTGTTCGACTTGCAGTATGAGCAGAATAAGGGTTGTCCCAGTGGTTGTCGTTCATGGGTAGAACTGTTTGACCCACTGTTGGAGTTGGGTTACCCCTGCTCTGCTGTGAACCATTGGACCCAACTACTTGCTGTAGTTTTGGCCTCTTAGGGGCGCTAGGTTCATCATGGGCTAGAGTGTACCTATCA
>JAGGCT020004179.1:170632-183132 GCA_017654935.2 Phymorhynchus buccinoides
TTAAGCATCTTCTGGTGTTTGTGAAGCGTATCGATGCTGAAACAGGTGTATCAACTCCAAACTGTCCGTTAAGCATCTTCTGGTGCTTGAAAAGCGTATCGATGCCGTGAAACAGATGTATCAACTCCAAACTGTCAGCTAAGCATATTCTGGTGTTTGTGAAGCGAATCGATGCTGGAACAGATGTATCAACTCCAAACTGTCAGCTAAGCATATTCTGGTGTTTGTGAAGCGTATCGATGCTGGAACAGATGTATCAACTCCAAACTGTCAGCTAAGCATAATCTGGTGTTTGTGAAGCTTATCGATGTTGGACCAGATGTATCAACTCCAAACTGTCAGTTAAGCTTCTTCGGGTGTTTGTGAAGCGTATCGATGCTGTGAAGCAGGTGTATCAACTCCAAACTGTCAGTTAAGCTTCTTCTGGTCTTTGTGAAGCGTATCGATGCTGTGAAACAGGTGTATCAACTCCAAACTGTCAGCTAAGCATCTTCTGGTGTTTGAAAAGCGCATCGATGCCGTGAAACAGATGTATCAACTCCAAACTGTCAGTTGAGCATCTTCTGGTGTTTGAAAAGCGCATCGATGCTGTGAAACAGATGTATCAACTCCAAACTGTCAGTTGAGCATCTTCTGGTGTTTGAAAAGCGAATTGATGCTGTGAAACAGATGTATCAACTCCAAACTGTCAGTTGAGCATCTTCTGGTGTTTGTGAAGCGCATCGATGCTGAAACAGATGTATCAACTCCAAACTGTCAGCTAAGCATCTTGTGGTGTTTGTGAAGCACATCGATGCTGAAACAGATGTATCAACTCCAAACTGTCAGCTAAGCATCTTCTGGTGTTTGTGAAGCGCATCGATGCTGAAACAGATGTATCAACTCCAAACTGTCAGTTGAGCATCTTCTGGTGTTTGTGAAGCGCATCGATGCTGAAACAGATGTATCAACTCCAAACTGTCAGTTGAGCATCTTCTGGTGTTTGTGAAGCGCATCGATGCTGAAACAGATGTATCAATTCCAAACTGTCAGTTGAGCATCTTCTGGTGTTTGTGAAGCGCATCGATGCCGTGAAACAGATGTATCAACTCCAAACTGTCAGCTAAGCATATTCTGGTGTTTGTGAAGCGCATCGATGCCGTGAAACAGATGTATCAACTCCAAACTGTCAGTTGAGCATCTTCTGGTGTTTGTGAAGCACATCGATGCTGAAACAGATGTATCAACTCCAAACTGTCAGTTGAGCATCTTCTGGTGTTTGTGAAGCGCATCGATGCTGTGAAACAGATGTATCAACTCCAAACTGTCAGTTGAGCATCTTCTGGTGTTTGTGAAGCGCATCGATGCTGTGAAACAGATGTATCAACTCCAAACTGTCAGTTGAGCATCTTCTGGTGTTTGTGAAGCGTATCGATGCCGTGAAACAGATGTATCAACTCCAAACTGTCAGTTGAGCATCTTCTGGTGTTTGTGAAGCACATCGATGCTGAAACAGATGTATCAACTCAAAACTGTCAGTTGAGCATCTTCTGGTGTTTGTGAAGCGCATTGATGCTGAAACAGATGTATCAACTCCAAACTGTCAGTTGAGCATCTTCTGGTGTTTGTGAAGCGCATCGATGCTGAAACAGATGTATCAACTCCAAACTGTCAGTTGAGCATCTTCTGGTGTTTGTGAAGCACATCGATGCTGTGAAGCAGATGTATCAACTCCAAACTGTCAGTTGAGCATCTTCTGGTGTTTGTGAAGCGCATCGATGCTGAAACAGATGTATCAACTCCAAACTGTCAGTTGAGCATCTTCTGGTGTTTGTGAAGCGTATCGATGCTGGAACAGATGTATCAACTCCAAACTGTCAGCTAAGCATATTCTGGTGTTTGTGAAGCTTATCGATGTTGGACAAGATGTATCAACTCCAAACTGTCAGTTAAGCTTCTTCGGGTGTTTGTGAAGCGTATCGATGCTGTGAAGCAGGTGTATCAACTCCAAACTGTCAGTTAAGCTTCTTCTGATCTTTGTGAAGCGTATCGATGCTGTGAAACAGGTGTATCAACTCCAAACTGTCAGCTAAGCACCTTCTGGTGTTTGAAAAGCGCATCGATGCCGTGAAACAGATGTATCAACTCCAAACTGTCAGTTGAGCATCTTCTGGTGTTTGAAAAGCGCATCGATGCTGTGAAACAGATGTATCAACTCCAAACTGTCAGTTGAGCATCTTCTGGTGTTTGAAAAGCGCATTGATGCTGTGAAACAGATGTATCAACTCAAAACTGTCAGTTGAGCATCTTCTGGTGTTTGTGAAGCGCATCGATGCTGAAACAGATGTATCAACTCCAAACTGTCAGCTAAGCATCTTGTGGTGTTTGTGAAGCACATCGATGCTGAAACAGATGTATCAACTCCAAACTGTCAGCTAAGCATCTTCTGGTGTTTGTGAAGCGCATCAATGCTGAAACAGATGTATCAACTCCAAACTGTCCGTTGAGCATCTTCTGGTGTTTGTGAAGTGCATCGATGCTGAAACAGATGTATCAACTTCAAACTGTCAGTTGAGCATCTTCTGGTGTTTGTGAAGCGCATCGATGCTGAAACAGATGTATCAACTCCAAACTGTCAGTTGAGCATCTTCTGGTGTTTGTGAAGCGTATCGATGCCGTGAAACAGATGTATCAACTCCAAACTGTCAGCTAAGCATATTCTGGTGTTTGTGAAGTGTATCGATGCCGTGAAACAGATGTATCAACTCCAAACTGTCAGTTGAGCATCTTCTGGTGTTTGTGAAGCGCATTGATGCTGAAACAGATGTATCAACTCCAAACTGTCAGTTGAGCATCTTCTGGTGTTTGTGAAGCGCATCGATGCTGAAACAGATGTATCAACTCCAAACTGTCAGTTGAGCATCTTCTGGTGTTTGTGAAGCGCATCGATGCTGAAACAGATGTATCAACTCCAAACTGTCAGTTGAGCATATTCTGGTGTTTGTGAAGCGTATCGATGCCGTGAAACAGATGTATCAACTCCAAACTGTCAGTTGAGCATCTTCTGGTGTTTGTGAAGCGCATCGATGCTGAAACAGATGTATCAACTCCAAACTGTCAGTTGAGCATATTCTGGTGTTTGTGAAGCGTATCGATGCCATGAAACAGATGTATCAACTCCAAACTGTCAGTTGAGCATCTTCTGGTGTTTGTGAAGCGTATCGATGCTGAAACAGATGTATCAACTCCAAACTGTCAGTTGAGCATCTTCTGGTGTTTGTGAAGCGCATCGATGCTGAAACAGATGTATCAACTCCAAACTGTCAGTTGAGCATCTTCTGGTGTTTGTGAAGCGCATCGATGCTGAAACAGATGTATCAACTCCAAACTGTCAGTTGAGCATCTTCTGGTGTTTGTGAAGCGCATCGATGCTGAAACAGATGTATCAACTCCAAACTGTCAGTTGAGCATCTTCTGGTGTTTGTGAAGCGCATCGATGCCGTGAAACAGATGTATGAACTCCAAACTGTCAGCTAAGCATATTCTGGTGTTTGTGAAGCGCATCGATGCCGTGAAACAGATGTATCAACTCCAAACTGTCAGTTGAGCATCTTCTGGTGTTTGTGAAGCACATCGATGCTGAAACAGATGTATCAACTCCAAACTGTCAGTTGAGCATCTTCTGGTGTTTGTGAAGCGCATCGATGCTGAAACAGATGTATCAACTCCAAACTGTCAGTTGAGCATCTTCTGGTGTTTGTGAAGCGCATCGATGCTGAAACAGATGTATCAACTCCAAACTGTCAGTTGAGCATCTTCTGGTGTTTGTGAAGTGTATCGATGCCGTGAAACAGATGTATCAACTCCAAACTGTCAGTTGAGCATCTTCTGGTGTTTGTGAAGCACATCGATGCTGAAACAGATGTATCAACTCCAAACTGTCAGTTGAGCATCTTCTGGTGTTTGTGAAGCGCATTGATGCTGAAACAGATGTATCAACTCCAAACTGTCAGTTGAGCATCTTCTGGTGTTTGTGAAGCGCATCGATGCTGAAACAGATGTATCAACTCCAAACTGTCAGTTGAGCATCTTCTGGTGTTTGTGAAGCACATCGATGCTGTGAAGCAGATGTATCAACTCCAAACTGTCAGTTGAGCATCTTCTGGTGTTTGTGAAGCGTATCGATGCCGTGAAACAGATGTATCAACTCCAAACTGTCAGTTGAGCATCTTCTGGTGTTTGTGAAGCACATCGATGCTGAAACAGATGTATCAACTCCAAACTGTCAGTTGAGCTTCTTCGGGTGTTTGTGAAGCGCATCGATGCTGAAACAGATGTATCAACTCCAAACTGTCAGTTGAGCATCTTCTGGTGTTTGTGAAGCGTATTGATGCTGTGAAACAGATGTATCAACTCCAAACTGTCAGTTGAGCATCTTCTGGTGTTTGTGAAGCGCATCGATGCTGAAACAGATGTATCAACTCCAAACTGTCAGTTGAGCATATTCTGGTGTTTGTGAAGCGTATCGATGCCATGAAACAGATGTATCAACTCCAAACTGTCAGTTGAGCATCTTCTGGTGTTTGTGAAGCACATCGATGCTGAAACAGATGTATCAACTCCAAACTGTCAGTTGAGCATCTTCTGGTGTTTGTGAAGCGCATCGATGCTGAAACAGATGTATCAACTCCAAACTGTCAGTTGAGCATCTTCTGGTGTTTGTGAAGCGCATCTATGCTGAAACAGATGTATCAACTCCAAACTGTCCGTTGAGCATATTCTGGTGTTTGTGAAGCGTATCGATGCCGTGAAACGTGTATAAACTCCAAACTGAAACAGATGTATGTATCAACTCCAAACTGTCAGTTGAGCATCTTCTGGTGTTTGTGAAGCGCATCGATGCTGTGAAGCAGATGTATCAACTCCAAACTGTCAGTTGAGCATCTTCTGGTGTTTGTGAAGCGTATCGATGCTGAAACAGATGTATCAACTCCAAACTGTCAGTTAAGCATCTTCTGGTGTTTGTGAAGCGTATCGATGCTGTGAAACAGATGTATCAACTCCAAACTGTCAGTTAAGCATTTTCTGGTGTTTGTGAAGCGTATCGATGCTGTGAAACAGGTGTATCAACTCCAAACTGTCAGTTAAGCATCTTCTGGTGTTTGTGAAGCGTATCGATGCTGTGAAACAGATGTATCAACTCCAAACTGTCAGTTGAGCATCTTCTGTTTTGTGAAGCATCTTCTGGTGTTTGAAAAGCGTATCGATGCCGTGAAACAGATGTATCAACTCCAAACTGTCAGTTGAGCATATTCTGGTGTTTGTGAAGCGTATCGATGCTGGAACAGATGTATCAACTCCAAACTGTCAGCTAAGCATATTCTGGTGTTTGTGAAGCGTATCGATGCTGGAACAGATGTATCAACACCAAACTGTCAGCTAAGCATATTCTGGTGTTTGTGAAGCTTATCGATGTTGGACCAGATGTATCAACTCCAAACTGTCAATTAAGCTTCTTCGGGTGTTTGTGAAGCGTATCGATGCTGTGAAGCAGGTGTATCAACTCCAAACTGTCAGTTAAGCTTCTTCTGGTCTTTGTGAAGCGTATCGATGCTGTGAAACAGGTGTATCAACTCCAAACTGTCAGCTAAGCATCTTCTGATGTTTGAAAAGCGCATCGATGCCGTGAAACAGATGTATCAACTCCAACTGTCAGTTGAGCATCTTCTGGTGTTTGAAAAGCGCATCGATGCTGTGAAACAGATGTATCAACTCCAAACTGTCATTTGAGCATCTTCTGGTGTTTGAAAAGTGCATTGATGCTGTGAAACAGATGTATCAACTCCAAACTGTCAGTTGAGCATCTTCTGGTGTTTGTGAAGCGCATCGATGCTGAAACAGATGTATCAACTCCAAACTGTCAGCTAAGATCTTTGTGAAGCACATCGATACTGAAACAGATGTATCAACTCCAAACTGTCAGCTAAGCATCTTCTGGTGTTTGTGAAGCGCATCGATGCTGAAACAGATGTATCAACTCCAAACTGTCCGTTGAGCATCTTCTGGTGTTTGTGAAGTGCATCGATGCTGAAACAGATGTATCAACTCCAAACTGTCAGTTGAGCATCTTCTGGTGTTTGTGAAGCGCATCGATGCTGAAACAGATGTATCAACTCCAAACTGTCAGTTGAGCATCTTCTGGTGTTTGTGAAGCGTATCGATGCCGTGAAACAGATGTATCAACTCCAAACTGTCAGCTAAGCATATTCTGGTGTTTGTGAAGCGCATCGATGCCGTGAAACAGATGTATCAACTCCAAACTGTCAGTTGAGCATCTTCTGGTGTTTGTGAAGCACATCGATGCTGTGAAACAGATGTATCAACTCCAAACTGTCAGTTGAGCATCTTCTGGTGTTTGTGAAGCGCATCGATGCTGAAACAGATGTATCAACTCCAAACTGTCAGTTGAGCATCTTCTGGTGTTTGTGAAGTGTACCGATGCCGTGAAACAGATGTATCAACTCCAAACTGTCAGTTGAGCATCTTTTGGTGTTTGTGAAGCACATCGATGCTGAAACAGATGTATCAACTCCAAACTGTCAGTTGAGCATCTTCTGGTGTTTGTGAAGCGCATTGATGCTGAAACAGATGTATCAACTCCAAACTGTCAGTTGAGCATCTTCTGGTGTTTGTGAAGCGCATCGATGCTGAAACAGATGTATCAACTCCAAACTGTCAGTTGAGCATCTTCTGGTGTTTGTGAAGCGCATCGATGCTGAAACAGATGTATCAACTCCAAACTGTCCGTTGAGCATATTCTGGTGTTTGTGAAGCGTATCGATGCCGTGAAACAGATGTATCAACTCCAAACTGTCAGTTGAGCATCTTCTGGTGTTTGTGAAGCACATCGATGCTGAAACAGATGTATGAACTCCAAACTGTCAGTTGAGCATCTTCTGGTGTTTGTGAAGCGCATCGATGCTGAAACAGATGTATCAACTCCAAACTGTCAGTTGAGCATCTTCTGGTGTTTGTGAAGCGTATTGATGCTGAAACAGATGTATCAACTCCAAACTGTCAGTTGAGCATCTTCTGGTGTTTGTGAAGCGCATCGATGCTGAAACAGATGTATCAACTCCAAACTGTCAGTTGAGCATATTCTGGTGTTTGTGAAGCGTATCGATGCCATGAAACAGATGTATCAACTCCAAACTGTCAGTTGAGCATCTTCTGGTGTTTGTGAAGCGCATCGATGCTGAAACAGATGTATCAACTCCAAACTGTCAGTTGAGCATCTTCTGGTGTTTGTGAAGCGCATCGATGCTGAAACAGATGTATCAACTCCAAACTGTCCGTTGAGCATATTCTGGTGTTTGTGAAGCGTATCGATGCCGTGAAACAGATGTATCAACTCCAAACTGTCAGTTGAGCATCTTCTGGTGTTTGTGAAGCACATCGATGCTGTGAAGCAGATGTATCAACTCCAAACTGTCAGTTGAGCATCTTCTGGTGTTTGTGAAGCGCATCGATGCTGAAACAGATGTATCAACTCCAAACTGTCAGTTGAGCATCTTCTGGTGTTTGTGAAGCGCATCGATGCTGAAACAGATGTATCAACTCCAAACTGTCCGTTGAGCATATTCTGGTGTTTGTGAAGCGTATCGATGCCATGAAACAGATGTATCAACTCCAAACTGTCAGTTGAGCATCTTCTGGTGTTTGTGAAGCACATCGATGCTGAAACAGATGTATCAACTCCAAACTGTCAGTTGAGCATCTTCTGGTGTTTGTGAAGCGCATCGATGCTGAAACAGATGTATCAACTCAAAACTGTCAGTTGAGCATCTTCTGGTGTTTGTGAAGCGCATCGATGCTGAAACAGATGTATCAACTCCAAACTGTCCGTTGAGCATATTCTGGTGTTTGTGAAGCGTATCGATGCCGTGAAACAGATGTATCAACTCCAAACTGTCAGTTAAGTATCTTCTGGTGTTTGTGAAGCGTATCGATGCTGTGAAGCAGATGTATCAACTCCAAACTGTCAGTTGAGCATCTTCTGGTGTTTGTGAAGCGCATCGATGCTGAAACAGATGTATCAACTCCAAACTGTCAGTTAAGTATCTTCTGGTGTTTGTGAAGCGTATCGATGCTGTGAAGCAGATGTATCAACTCCAAACTGTCAGTTGAGCATCTTCTGGTGTTTGTGAAGCGCGTTGATGCTGAAACAGATGGGCCAAAGTCACTTTCAAAACGTTAGTGAGTGGCCACAGACCACTGTAGCAGAGAGAGAGAGAGAGAGAGAGAGAGAGAGAGAGAGAGAGAGAGAGAGAGAGAGAGAGAGAGAGAGAGAGAGAGAGAGAGAGAGAGAGAGAGAGAGAGAGAGAATGGATGAATTTTATTTATTGAGGAGAGAGAGAGAGAGAGAGAGTGAGAGAGAGAGAGAGAGAGAGAGAGAGAGAGAGAGAGAATGAATTAATTAATTTTATTTAGAGAGAGAGAGAGAGAGAGAGAGAGAGAGAGAGAGAGAGAGAGAGTGAGAGTGAGAGGGAGAGAGTTGAATTTAATTTAATGGAATTGAATTTTACTTATGGAGGGCAATAGAATAGGCATTAGAAAAATTAGGCGCAGATGAGGCAAACTGAAGTGCACGCAAAACACAGTCATACATAGTAACTTAATGAAATCGAACCTAATCTTACACGCAAGCAGATGTTGAAGCAAACGGACATTTTTTTCTATAAAGAGGATAGTCAACAAACATAAAATTATAACAAACTAGCATTCCTTGTCATGGGCGAAACGGAACTGATTCTTCTATAGCGCTATTCTCCTGACACAGCAGGACTCACCGCGCTTTACATGAAAACATAATTTTAACTCGCAAACACAACACACACTCAAAAAGCATAAACATATTTTTTAGAAGAAACAAATGCTCTACATAAAAACACAACACCAGTAAGCCTAATGTAATGCGAGCGCACAACACACATTTAAAGCACCTACATGAAATATGAACTTCACAATACACATTTAAAATGCCAACATCTTTTTTCATTTAGTCAAACAGATCTTGAACTTGGGTTTCAAACAACAAATTCTGCGGCTTTTTTTTATAACCAACTCCAACCTCCATAAGCGTTGGGTAAGTCATGGTCGACATGGATAGGAGGATGCTTCTAAATGATAGGCTTATTCTAAGTTAGAAAAGCAGAAACATGCAGTTTTTGTTCATGCAGAGTGTGTGTGTGTGTGTGTGTGTGTGTGTGTGTGTGTGTGTGTGTGTGTGTATGTGTGTGTGTGTGTGTGTGTGTGTGTGTGTGTGTGTGTGTGTGTGTGTGTGTGTGTGTGTGTGTGTGTGTGTGTGTGTGTGTGCGTGCGTGCGCGCGCGTGCGCGTGTGCGTGTGTGTGCATTTTTTTAAAGCCAAAAAAGTGGTCAGGCGCTATAGCTAGACCGTGTTGCTACGCCCCTGCACTATTCTTAGAGGACGGATAGTGTGTGTGTGTGTGTGTGTGTGTGCGTGCGTGTGCGTGTGCGTGTGCGTGTGTGTGTGTGTGTGTGCGTGTGCGCGCGCGTGCGTGCGTGCGTGCGTGCGTGCGTGCGTGCGTGCGTGCGTGCGTGCGTGCGTGCGTGCGTGCGTGCGTGCGTGCGTGCGTGCGTGCGTGCGCGCGCGCGCGCGCGCGCGCGTGTGTGTGCGTGCGTGCGTGCGTGCGCGCATGCGTGCGTGCGTGTGTGTGTGTGTGTGCATTTTGTTTTAAGCCAAAAAAGTGGTCAGGCGCTAGGCCTAGCCTGAGTGCCTGACCGACTTGCTACGCCCCTGCAGTATTCTTTACTCATGTAGGCAATACACTGTAGATCCATGCAAAATAAAATTTCGAGCACAATCCCTTCTACTAAACCTATGCTATAATCAGCTCGGGGCTAGCAAAAATAAACCTGAAAGAGAAACCATTGTTTATTTCTGTGTTTGTTTGGTTGTTTTTAAATCATATTTTTGTTGATGTTTTGATTTAGATCTAGAATCTAGAGACCCACGCAACTCGAAATGCTTGGTAATGTAGTCTTGTTGAAAGCTTACTTTTATATTCATTTACATTCTGTAGTATTTATTTTAAAGAGGTGCTGGTTAGCTTCAGCAACAAATGTATTATTGCAGACTGAACCTGAACCTTTCAAAATAGACTTAATTTGGATCTTCAACTCTGTTCAAACATCATCAGTACCATAACGGATTCTCATTTGTGGGGGGGGCCTATGCCTATGCGGTCCTGTTAAACTACCTGTGAAATTGGTAGATATATAGCATTGACCGGTTATTTTTCTTTGTCGATTAAAAATAGGTCCTACACAAAGATTAAAGACTGTACAACAGAAAGCGAATGTTGATTAATAAGCGGTAAAAACGGCTGTTGAAATAAGCATGAAGAACAGTGCGTTCAAGATGGCGATCATGGCCCAAAACATTTTGTGTTTTGTGCCCGACATAAAACGTATCCCAGTGCAATGACAAAGCAACATGCAAATGTTAATTGTTGTTAAATTAGTAAGACAAAGTCTTGGGCACATGTACAGCTAAATAAAATGATACTGGGAATCCAGAATTGTGATAACTTAAATATTTTATCTCAATAGCTTGGTTCCAGGCTCGTTCAAAGACGACTAAAATCAACTCGTTTTCTAGATTTAAGTGGCTGGTAAACCCAATTAAGAGTGCAAAAGATAATATCAACTTCATTGTTTATGCCGATATTCTCATTTAGGCTTTGATATCGATGTGTTAATTAGGAGCGATTTGCAAACGGATGACAACAAACACAAAATCGTGGCCAAAGCGCCATCAGAGAGCCGATTTGGTGTGCAGAGGACAGTGTTGTCTTTGCGGTCCGCGTCACATCTATAAAAGTAGAACTTGAGAGTCGTGTTTGCATCCAGCGAATTGCACAGAGCAACTTAGCGTCATCGAAGTATTGTCTACGACTCCAAATTAGATCTACATCCTCTATCGTCATGGCTGAAGTCTCTTCCCAGTCTGTTCCGGTTGCTTCTACCTCAGGGGCTGCTCCCGTGGAAGTGAAGCCCTCTGCCTCCAAGAAGGCCGTCAAGAAGGTGAAGAAGCCCAGCCAGCCATCAGAGCACCCCAAGTACAAGGAGATGATCGCTGCCGCCATCAAGACCTTGAAGGAGAGGCGAGGCTCCTCCCGCCAGGCCATCCTCAAGTACGTCGTGGCCCACTTCAGAGTGGGCTCCGAGGAGACCAAGGTCAATTCCAGGGTCAAGATCGCGCTTAAAGCGGGGTTGAAAGACGGCTTCTTCAAGCAGATCAAGGGTACCGGGGCTTCGGGCTCCTTCCGGCTGGGCGAGAAAGGCAAGGAGACCACCAAGGCCAAAACCACCTCCAAGAAACCTGCTGCTGCTAAGAAAACCACCAAGAAAAGCAAGTCCACTACTGCTGCCAAGAAGAAAGTGTCCCCTACAAAGAAAGCCAGCAAGACCAAGACTGCCCTGAAGCCCAAGAAGTCTTCGGCCAAGATCGCAGTGAAGAAGAGCAGCAAGGCCAAGATGGCCAAAAGGTCTCCGGCCAAGAAAGTGGCCAAGAAGACCACTACTGCAGTGAAGGCCAAGCCCAGGAAATTGGCCAAGAAGAGTCCGGCCAAGAAAGTGGCCGGCAAAGGCAAACTGGCCAGAAAGTAGAAAGACTTGGCCATGCGCCAACAAATATTCAGGCCCTTTTCAGGGCCACACTTGTTCCCAAGTGGGAATGGATATCTCGTTGCATTGAAAGTTAAATCTTGAACCTTCTCGTAGCCTACCCTCTTTCCCTATAACGGCCCCTCCTCTACTCCTGAACTCGCATGCATAATGCACACGTACAAACTCAGGGATGTAGAAATGGTCAGTCTGAAATGGGTCTGGGGCTGAGGCGTTTGAATGTAAAAGGTAAATCTGACATGGAATTGCCTGAAGTTGGAGAGAGGGTGATTGAATTTAAAAGATGCAATGGAAGCCTCTGGAGAACCCCATATTCATAGTTAACAATGTGCCTTTGGGCCAACGTAAACTTTTAAATCTCGTTCTCTGGAGAATACAAAGTGAATTTACAATCCATATTCTTTAATCTTAGGTAAATCTGTAACAATAAATTGGCTAGTTTGGGGGTGGGGGGGGGCTTTGTCCCACAGAAGCTGACTATATATATAGTTTGAATGTTGGGTTGTTTTCATAGGACACGCGTTAACTTCAAAGGATAGGGAGGGAGGCGTATATAAAAAAAAAGAGACCTCCCAAGCCCTAAGAAAAGCAAGTTTCATGTTTGTTTGTCTCTGGCTTCCAGGGACACACTCTTGCAACTCATGCATAGTTTCTATTAGTCTGTCTGTATTGTGCATGTCTGTGTCTCCTTGTCGGTAAGTCAGTACGATAATCTATTGGCAACCTGTATTATTATTGTCAGTACGATAATCTATTGGCAACCTGTATTATGTGTATTTAATTAATTTTATCAAATTAATCATCTGTTCTG
>JAGGCT020004179.1:188132-195632 GCA_017654935.2 Phymorhynchus buccinoides
CCCCAGCATTGCAAGCAAACCTTTTCTAGTCCCAGGTAAGTTTTATGTAAAAGTTAAACTAAAATATGGCTGGCGTTGGAAGAGCTTAACCAAAGATATTCTAAAAGGGTAAGATGGATTACTTAAGAGCTCGGCGAACCGGGCTGATAGAGTTATCGTTAGTGGGGACAGTACACTTTTCACAATGGAGGCTATCCAAAAACTCAGACTGGAATTTGAACGGAGAATTCAACTGGCCTATCGACGTGTAAAATGTGTCCTGTTTAAAAGGGACATAACCAGTGTTTCTGTCCTCACTACTCATATAGGGAAAAGAGACCGGATGCTTATCTTCCCCTTTAGAATATCTTTGGCTTAACTCTAAAAAAAAGGGGGGGTCGATTCCATTAATTTTGATAAAGGGCTTAGGCTGCTGCATGGACATTAGGGAATTTAGGTTATAATGACCCAGCCAGCTCGCGCCCGCTGATCGGGTCTGAGCATGATGCCGCGTCCTGGAAACAGGGTGTGAAGGGGTTGAGGGAGGGAGGGAGGGAGGGAGGCTGGTGGGTTTATTGTTGGTGATTCCCCTGCACCGCTGACACACTAGGGGTGACAGCAGTGAAGGAGCCATTGTCGTCCTGCCGCAGATCATTCCATTCCATGATGGTCCTTGGGAGGAATGTGTTGGATCAGTATTTAGTGCGGCATTGTGATCGTTTGAATTGTAGGCTGTGGCCACGTCGCTGCCGAGGAGGAAGAGACTCCAGCTTGGACTGGAGGCCTGCAGGGCAGTGCAGGTGATGATGAGAGTAGCGTCCAATCGGTCAGAGACCCTTATGAGTGCACAGCGCCGGTGCTTATCTTGTGCAGCATGGAGAGCCTGGTCCTCTGCCGTCTGCTCTCCAGTGAGTCCCAGCCCAGGTTCATCAGCATGGTGTTCACACTGGACGTTGGTCTGAACTGGTTGAGCACAAAGCGTGCTGGACTGCTTCCAGCCTTCTAACGTTCTCCTCCGTGTAAGGGTCCCAGACGGAGCATGCATAATATTCAAGCAAGGGACGCACAAAGGCTTTATAAGCTCGTTCCTTGACACTGGTGCTAGGAAAGAGCTCGTTCATTGACACTGGTGCTACCAAGACCAACGTTGATGAACCTAATACCAGGTGTACCTGCTACATCGAAAAATACAGCACAATAATTCATTGTCCCTAAGAGCAACTGCTATGAGGACGTAAAACCTTCTACTAACAACAACAAAACACTGGTGCTACTGATCTTTAATCATTTCCGTCTGGGGAATCCCAGGGTCTTGCTCGCCTTGGCGCAGATGGCGTTGATGTGGTTGTTCCAGGTTATCTCGCTGTCGATGTTGACGCCGGGATATCTAACTTCCCTGACTTTCTTAAGAGTGTGCCCGTGCAGGACATAATGAGAACTCCTGGTGACTTGCGTGGCCTGGTGCTTAGCAGGATGAAACTTCATGTTCCAGCTCTTCTCCCAAGCCGCCAGGCGATGGAGGTCTTCTTGGAGATGGTCTTGGTCTTGAATGACGTCTTCGTTGGAAATGGCTACCTTGTGCTTTCATATCACACACTCACCCCTGCCCCCCCCCCCCCCCCCCCCCCCTCCCCCCTACTCCTCCCAATAGAGCAAAAATCACTTTCCTTCCATATTTTGAAATTATATTTGGGGTTTTTTTTTTGGTAGGCCCTACATGTACTAAAACGATTATAATTTCTTATAAAAATTAATGTTTTGTTCTTTGCATCATGGATTTCAGTGTCATTTTACATTGAATAAAGGGAAATGTACACCAATTTCGTATTGAACATTTTCACTCAGAAGCAACATTCTGTACTTTTGGGGAAAACGTTATAGGGTTGTTCTTTATTCTGTGGCTTTGCAAGCCCTGCTCTCATGGTGACCTCAGTTTCGGTTTCCAATCCAGTCTATGCCTTGGTGCGTTCGGGTCAAAGTCATAGGGATCAGTGTGTTGTGAGAGCTGTCGGTGGACGGTCGTGGTGGCGCCCTCGGAGGAGAACCTCACTCACGCTGGCTCCACGACTAAAATAAGTGTCGTCAGTAGGGGGCTTAGTAGGTGGTGTCCTGAACAGGCTCCACTGAACTCCACCGAGGTGACTCAGCAGCAGTGCAGTGTCTCCTCGGTTGGTTGCCTCCTGGCTGCCTAACATAAATTCGCTCCCCTTTTACTGCTGGTCTCGGATTCCCGCGACCTGAACAAGCGAAGGTGTAGCTGCGAGTTGGGACTCGGAATGAGCGGCGTGGGAGCAGAAGAAGATGGGACAGCAAGAAAGAAAAAAAATATTCACATTCTGTAATTTAGGGGATAGTTATAGGGTTATTCTTCATCGTCGTCGATCGTTAAGACAAGTTAGGTTTCCTGTCAATTATGAGTGCATGTACGTCATGCTGCCGTTATGCGCCTAACTAAGAAATAGTTAGGCCCAGCATGTTCGTTTTCGGCTTGAGAAAATCTTTGTAAGAGTTTCTTGAAAAAATTGAAGGCAGGAGAAAGGACCAGTAAGGCAGAATGATAGTTGATGACAGAAAGGAAATGGAAAAATGCAAAAGTCAAAGAGAGTGACAGATTAGAGGAAGCTACAAACACAGAACTCCCAGAAGATGGGGGAACTATTTGTATAAAGGATCCCCGGTATATCTCCACGGGGGACTTATAGGGTTAGAATCAGCCTTGGGTTATTTTCATAAACTGAAAGAAGCATACTTTGAGATTGAGGGTCGTAAATATGATTTCCTTCGGGGGGTGGGGGGTGGGGTGGGGGGGTGGAAGGGTCATTAGTAAGAGATAGAAAACCCTTGATCAAAGCCTAAAACAATGCAAAAGGAATGCAACAAAGAGGGTTTTTTGTTTGTAAATGGGTTACGACGTCATCGATTTAACAATGAGAAACAAGGGTTTTTTGACGCTAAGCGTTTTTCATACTAAGTTTAGCCACAGCAACTACAACAACAAAAATCAACTCGCAAGCCTGAGTATTGCTTGCGCGCGCTGGGCGAATGATTGTAATGCGAATGCGTGTGTGTGTGTGTGTGTGACATGCAAGCTTGTCAAGAATGGGTAGCAATAATAGTGAAGTAATAGTAATACGGGTGGGGCGTTGACGAGAACATAATATATTAGTAGTACTAGTAGTAGTAGTAGTGATGGTGATGTATGTGGGGGTGGGGGGTGTAATCTAGTTGGACCGAAGGGAACACTAAGCACTTAGCACGGCGTGTGTGTGTGTGTGTGTGTACACTCTCATTGCGCAGTGTTGTGTGAGTGTGTGATGGAGTCACATTGGTGTGGTATCATCTGCTTTTTGTTGTTGTAAAAATAGTCCTAGTGATTGCAGTAGGCTTAATAGTGCGCTATAGTAGCGTTTTTCGTACTGTGTTGTGTGCGTTGTGTTGTGTCAAGCCAGTTCTACATACTTCTTCTTCTGCGTTCCCAGGCCATATGGCCATAATGGGTCAGGTACGTAAGTGTCCGGTTTTCAGGTTTCACTGGTCCCCTCCGCTGCGCCGTACAGCCGACACATTCCGATTTCGGAGGAGCTCAAAAGAGAAAAATTATTTGGAAGGTTTGTTTAAGGCAGGAGAATGGGGCCAATAATTAAGTCGGAAAGATAGTAGCTACTAGTACTAAGTATATATATTATGTTCTCGTCAACGCCCCACCCGTATTACTATTACTTCACTATTATTGCTACCCATTCTTGAAAAGCTTGCATGTCACACATCACACACCCACACGCATTCGCATTACAATACATTCGCCCAGCGTGCGCGCAATGCAATACTCAGGCTTGCGAGTTGATTTTTGTTGTTGTAGTTGCTGTGGCTAAACTTAGTATGAAAAACGCTTAGCGTCAAAAAACCCTTGTTTCTCATTGTTAAATCGATGACGTCGTAACCCATTTACAAACAAAAAACCCTCTTTGTTGCATTCCTTTTGCATTGTTTTAGGCTTTGATCAAGGGTTTTCTATCTCTTACTAATGACCCTTCCCCCCCCCCACCCACCCCCACCCCCCGAAGGAAAAAAACAATCATATTTACGACCCTCAATCTCAAAGTATGTTTCTTTCAGTTTTATGAAAATAACCCAAGGCTGATTTTAACCCTATAAGTCACCCCGTGGAGATTATACCGGGGATCCTTTACAAATAGTTTCCCCCATCTTCTGGAAGTTCTGTGATTGTAGCTTCCTCTAACTCTGTCACTCTCTTTGACTCTTTTGCATTTTTCCATTTGCTTACTATCATCTACTAACTTTCTGCCTTACCGGTCCATTCTCCCTGCCATTCAATTTTTCAGAACATCTTCAAAAACATTTCCTACAGCCGAAGTCGGACATTCTGGGCCTAATTATTTCTTAGTTTAGGGCGCATAACGGCAGCATGACGTACATGCACTCATAATTGACAGGAAACCTAACTTGTCTTAACGATCGACGACGATGAAGAATAACCCTATAACTATCCCCTAAATTACAGAATGTGAATATTTTTTTTCTTTCTTGCTGTCCCATCTTCTGGGGCGTTGCTTCCACGCCGCTCATTCTGAGTACAAACTCGCAGCTACACCTTTCGTTTGTTCAGGTCGCGGGAATCCGAGACCAGCAGTAAAAGGGGCGCGATTATATGTTGGGCAAGTCCCAAGGAGGCAACCAGGCAGTGCGGGGGTTAAACACTGCACTGCTGCTGAGCCACCTCGGTGAAGTTCAGTGGAGCCTGTTCACCGGACACCAACCACCAAACCACCGTACTGACGACCTTATTCTCTCAGTCGTGGAGGCAGCGTGAGTGAGGTCTTCCTCTGAGGGGGCCACCACGACCGTCCACATACAGCTCCCCAGAGCACACTGATCTCCATGACTTTGACCCTAACGCACAAAGGCAAATGACTGGATTGTAAACCGAAACTGAGGACACCATGAGAGCAGGGCATGCAAAGCCACATAATATGAAACAACCCTATAACGTTTTCCCCCCCCCCCCCAAAAGTACAGAATGTTGCTTCTGAGTGAAAATGTTCAATACGAAATTGGTGTACATTTCCCTTTATTCAATGTAAAATGACACTGAAATCCATGATGCAAAGAACAAAACATTAATTTTTATAAGAAATTATAATCGTTTTAGTACATGTAGGGCCTACCAAAAAAACAAACACAAATATAATGTTCAAAATATGGAAGGAAAGTGATTTTGCTCTATTGGGAGGAGTAGGTGGCAGGGGGGGGGGGGGGGGGGGGGGGTGGGGGGTGTGGGCAGGGTGGGGGGGTGGGGGGGGGGGGGCGGGGGGGGGGGGGGGGGGGGGGGGGGGCAGTGGTGATGTGTTATATGAAAGCACAAGGTAGCCATTTCCACCGAAGGCACTCCATTCAAGATCAGGACCAGCTGCAAGAAGACCTCCATCGCCTGGCGGCTTGGGAGAAGAGCTGGAACATGAAGTTTCATCCTGCTAAGCACCAGGCCACGCAAGTCACCAGGAGTTCTCATTATGTCCTGCACGGGCACACTCTTAAGAAAGTCAGGGAAGTTAGATATCCCGGCGTCAACATCGACAGCGAGATAACCTGGAACAACCACATCAACGCCATCTGCGCCAAGGCGAGCAAGACCCTGGGATTCCCCAGACGGAAATGATTAAAGATCAGTAGCACCAGTGTTTTGTTGTTGTTAGTAGAAGGTTTTACGTCCTCATAGCAGTTGCTCTTAGGGACAATGAATTATTGTGCTGTATTTTTCGATGTAGCAGGTACACCTGGTATTAGGTTCATCAACGTTGGTCTTGGTAGCACCAGTGTCAATGAACGAGCTCTTTCCTAGCACCAGTGTCAAGGAACGAGCTTATAAAGCCTTTGTGCGAACTGTTTCGTCCCTTGCTTGAATATTATGCATGCTCCGTCTGGGACCCTTACACGGAGGAGAACGTTAGAAGGCTGGAAGCAGTCCAGCACGCTTTGTGCTCAACCAGTTCAGACCAACGTCCAGTGTGAACACCATGCTGATGAACCTGGGCTGGGACTCACTGGAGAGCAGACGACAGAGGACCAGGCTCTCCATGCTGCACAAGATAAACACCGGCGCTGTGCACTCATAAGGGTCTCTGACCGATTGGACGCTACTCTCATCATCACCTGCACTGCCCTGCAGGCCTCCCAGTCCAAGCTGGAGTCTCTTCCTCCTCGGCAGCGACGTGGCCACAGCCTACAATTCAAACGATCACAATGCCGCACTAAATACTGATCCAACACATTCCTCCCAAGGACCATCATGGAATGGAATGATCTGCGGCAGGACGACCTTTGCTCCTTCACTGCTGTCACCCCTAGTGTGTCATCGGTGCAGGGGAATCACCAACAATAAACCCACCAGCCTCCCTCCCTCCCTCCCTCCCTCAACCCCTTCACACCCTGTTTCCAGGACGCGGCATCATGCTCAGACCCGATCAGCGGGCGCGAGCTGGCTGGGTCATTATAACCTAAATTCCCTAATGTCCATGCAGCAAGCCTAAGCCCTTTATCAAAATTAATGGAATCGACCCCCCCTTTTTTTTAGAGTTAAGCCAAAGATATTCTAAAGGGGGAAGATAAGCATCCGGTCTCTTTTCCCTATATGAGTAGTGAGGACAGAAACACTGGTTATGTCCCTTTTAAACAGGACACATTTTACACGTCGATAGGCCAGTTGAATTCTCCGTTCAAGTTCCAGTCTGAGTTTTTGGATAGCCTCCACTGTGAAAAGTGTACTGTCCCCACTAACGATAACTCTATCAGCCCGGTTTGCCGAGCTCTTAAGTAATCCATCTTACCCTTTTAGAATATCTTTGGTTAAGCTCTTCCAACGCCAGCCATATTTTAGTTTAACTTTTACATAAAACTTACCTGGGACTAGAAAAGGTTTGCTTGCAATGCTGGGGATTAACCCTTTGACTGCCGCCAACGCATTACGTACTGACCTGATGACATCACTGATGACGTCATCAGATGAAGAGGAATAACTCTGATATGCTGGCTTTTGCTCTAACACAGTCAAGAGAGTTATATCCCCAGACCATTTTGCCAGATTGGCTCTATCAGTTGTCGTTTTCATGGCATGATTTGCCCAATGAATTTGACTTTGATTTTCTCTGGCAGTCAAGGGGTTAATAAAAGTAAACTGTGTTATCTGAACGCAGACAATTTACAAAAACATGAAAGACAGTAGAAGGAGAAGAAGAAAAAGAAGAAGAGTAGTAGTAGTAGTACTAATAGTAGTAGCAGTAGCAGCGGCAGCAGCAGTAGTAGCAGTGGTAGTAGCAGCAGCAGCAGCAGCAGTAGCAACAGTAATAGTAGTAGTAGTAGCAGCAGCAGCAGCAGCAGTAGCAACAGTGGTAGTAGTAGCAGCAGCAGCAGCAGTGGTAGTAGTAGCAGCAGTGGTAGTAGCAGCAGCAGTATCAGCAGCAGTAGTAGCAGCAGCAGTAGCAGCAGTTGTAGTAGTAGTAGCAG
>JAGGCT020004179.1:198132-205266 GCA_017654935.2 Phymorhynchus buccinoides
GTAGTAGTAGTAGTAGTAGTAGTAGTAGTAGTAGTAGTTGTTGTTGTTGTCGCTGTTGCTGTAGCACACCATTTTTAAGCTTTGGTTTATTGACGCGAATATGTTTCCCTCGGCTGTCCCTCAGTCACGTGCGACTGGCTATTGGTGTAGGCCTAGTGAAACCAAAATGCCCGAATATACAAAGAGTTCGCAGTCCGCAGGTGGCTGAAGCCGGTTTTTTGTTGTTGCTCCCACCCTTTCACCTACACTACAGATGGGGATCATTGTGAACTCGCTCACTGCGTATCTGTTGCCATACTTAACACACCTCCCACCTTCCAACCTTCCAGGTGGGAAGTGAGAAAGTTGGCTTCATTCTTTGCAAGGTCGGTATAGTAGGCTGCGAAGTAATCACTCTTTTGTGACATTTAGGCTTTTTGGTGAAACTGACACACAAAAGATCTATTTTTGCAAACCATCTTACAAAACTCTCCGTCTCTGTCTGTCTGAATCTCTCTCTCTCTCTCTCTCTGTGTCTCTCATAAGAACATTTTTGTTAATGACATCAGGAATAGCATACAGTAGCAAGCCTATGCTAATTACTATTCCTGATGACATTAAACAGCCACAGTGTCAACTCTCTCTCTCTCTCTTCTCTTTACTCTCTCTACCTCTCTCTCCTCTCTCTCTCTCTCTCTCTCTCTCTCTCTCTCTCTCTCCCCCCCCCCTCTCTCTCTCTTTCTCTCCCTCTCTCTCTCAATAAGAACCTTTTCGTTAAACAGTAGAAAGCTCAATTACTATTTCTGATGACATTAAACAGTCAAAGTATCAAAACTCTCTCTCTCTCCCTCCCCCCCCCCCCCTCTCGAGTCTCTCCCACTCTCTCTCAGGGCTTAGATACATAGCGTGATTGTTATGTATATGCTGTCTATGATGCTAGCTATCACATAACGTTAAGGTGGTAACGAAAAGGGCAGACAGAGGTTAGGTTTCATGTTTTACATGCAATGCTGGAGAACTCTCCGTTTAGAGAAATTATATCATCATCATCATCGTTGTCGTCGTCGTCATCATCATCATTGTCGTCGGTATTATCCTCCACATTCATCCTCATCATCGTCATCATCATCCTTCTTCTTGTCCTCCTCCTCCTCCACATATCATCATCATCGTTGTCGTCATCATCATCGTCGTTATCCTCCTCCACATATCATCATCATCGTTGTCGTCATCATCATCATTGTCGTCGTCGTTTTATCCTCCTCCTTCTTGTCCTCCTCCTCCACATATCATCATCGTTGTTGTCATCATCATTGTCATCGTTATTCTCCTCCTCCTGATATCACCATCGTTGTCGTCGTCATCATCATCATGATAGACATCCTCATCGTCATTGTCATCTTCGTCATCATCATCATACTGACCTCCTCATCATCATCGTTGTCGTCGTCCTCCTCGACGCCGTTCATCATCAGGGATATAGGGGTTAGTGAGGTGTGCACAGGCAAGTCAGCCGTTTCCGACTATGACTGCCAGATAGCAGAGGGGGCAGCTGCTATTCCGGCTAGGGCTGGGCTAGAATTTGGCGTTCATGGTGGAGAAGCTTTGCCCAGGGTACATCCCCACTCTTTGCCAAACGGGATTGGAGGACAGCTGGCGTTGGGGAAGATCCCCCCTAATAAAGGCTAACCAATCCCTTCGGCTGCAGCACTAGAGCCCAGTGCCAAAATGCCCCCCTAATTTCAGTCATGATCTGACGCGGAAATCCCATGCGCAATCCGTTACATAAGTAAAAGAAAGAAGGAAAACAAATAAGCGCCCGTGTCCGTATATTTGTGTCATTCTTTCTTTTACTTACTTGTGGGTGTTCCGTGTGTAAATTCCGCGTCAGATGTGTCCCCGCCCTAATCTGTACCACGCCTTTCCAGCAGTGTGGACAAATCATCAGATCTCATTAAAGGGGTGAATGCCAGAACTGCCCATCTGTGCTCTTCATTCCTTTTGAGATAGACCGTTCGGGCAGGCACCCCTCGACATTTTAACTGTTGGCTCGTTGGCACACACAGAGATGGAGACAAGACAGACCAACAGACTGGGACACAGAACAGATGATTAATTTGATAAAATTAATTAAATACACATAATACAGGTTGCCAATAGATTATCGTACTGACAATAATAATACAGGTTGCCAATAGATTATCGTACTGACTTACCGACAAGGAGACACAGACATGCACAATACAGACAGACTAATAGAAACTATGCATGAGTTGCAAGAGTGTGTCCCTGGAAGCCAGAGACAAACAAACATGAAACTTGCTTTTCTTAGGGCTTGGGAGGTCTCTTTTTTTTTATATACGCCTCCCTCCCTATCCTTTGAAGTTAACGCGTGTCCTATGAAAACAACCCAACATTCAAACTATATATATAGTCAGCTTCTGTGGGACAAAGCCCCCCCCCACCCCCAAACTAGCCAATTTATTGTTACAGATTTACCTAAGATTAAAGAATATGGATTGTAAATTCACTTTGTATTCTCCAGAGAACGAGATTTAAAAGTTTACGTTGGCCCAAAGGCACATTGTTAACTATGAATATGGGGTTCTCCAGAGGCTTCCATTGCATCTTTTAAATTCAATCACCCTCTCTCCAACTTCAGGCAATTCCATGTCAGATTTACCTTTTACATTCAAACGCCTCAGCCCCAGACCCATTTCAGACTGACCATTTCTACATCCCTGAGTTTGTACGTGTGCATTATGCATGCGAGTTCAGGAGTAGAGGAGGGGCCGTTATAGGGAAAGAGGGTAGGCTACGAGAAGGTTCAAGATTTAACTTTCAATGCAACGAGATATCCATTCCCACTTGGGAACAAGTGTGGCCCTGAAAAGGGCCTGAATATTTGTTGGCGCATGGCCAAGTCTTTCTACTTTCTGGCCAGTTTGCCTTTGCCGGCCACTTTCTTGGCCGGACTCTTCTTGGCCAATTTCCTGGGCTTGGCCTTCACTGCAGTAGTGGTCTTCTTGGCCACTTTCTTGGCCGGAGACCTTTTGGCCATCTTGGCCTTGCTGCTCTTCTTCACTGCGATCTTGGCCGAAGACTTCTTGGGCTTCAGGGCAGTCTTGGTCTTGCTGGCTTTCTTTGTAGGGGACACTTTCTTCTTGGCAGCAGTAGTGGACTTGCTTTTCTTGGTGGTTTTCTTAGCAGCAGCAGGTTTCTTGGAGGTGGTTTTGGCCTTGGTGGTCTCCTTGCCTTTCTCGCCCAGCCGGAAGGAGCCCGAAGCCCCGGTACCCTTGATCTGCTTGAAGAAGCCGTCTTTCAACCCCGCTTTAAGCGCGATCTTGACCCTGGAATTGACCTTGGTCTCCTCGGAGCCCACTCTGAAGTGGGCCACGACGTACTTGAGGATGGCCTGGCGGGAGGAGCCTCGCCTCTCCTTCAAGGTCTTGATGGCAGCAGCGATCATCTCCTTGTACTTGGGGTGCTCTGATGGCTGGCTGGGCTTCTTCACCTTCTTGACGGCCTTCTTGGAGGCAGAGGGCTTCACTTCCACGGGAGCAGCCCCTGAGGTAGAAGCAACCGGAACAGACTGGGAAGAGACTTCAGCCATGACGATAGAGGATGTAGATCTAATTTGGAGTCGTAGACAATACTTCGATGACGCTAAGTTGCTCTGTGCAATTCGCTGGATGCAAACACGACTCTCAAGTTCTACTTTTATAGATGTGACGCGGACCGCAAAGACAACACTGTCCTCTGCACACCAAATCGGCTCTCTGATGGCGCTTTGGCCACGATTTTGTGTTTGTTGTCATCCGTTTGCAAATCGCTCCTAATTAACACATCGATATCAAAGCCTAAATGAGAATATCGGCATAAACAATGAAGTTGATATTATCTTTTGCACTCTTAATTGGGTTTACCAGCCACTTAAATCTAGAAAACGAGTTGATTTTAGTCGTCTTTGAACGAGCCTGGAACCAAGCTATTGAGATAAAATATTTAAGTTATCACAATTCTGGATTCCCAGTATCATTTTATTTAGCTGTACATGTGCCCAAGACTTTGTCTTACTAATTTAACAACAATTAACATTTGCATGTTGCTTTGTCATTGCACTGGGATACGTTTTATGTCGGGCACAAAACACAAAATGTTTTGGGCCATGATCGCCATCTTGAACGCACTGTTCTTCATGCTTATTTCAACAGCCGTTTTTACCGCTTATTAATCAACATTCGCTTTCTGTTGTACAGTCTTTAATCTTTGTGTAGGACCTATTTTTAATCGACAAAGAAAAATAACCGGTCAATGCTATATATCTACCAATTTCACAGGTAGTTTAACAGGACCGCATAGGCATAGGCCCCCCCCACAAATGAGAATCCGTTATGGTACTGATGATGTTTGAACAGAGTTGAAGATCCAAATTAAGTCTATTTTGAAAGGTTCAGGTTCAGTCTGCAATAATACATTTGTTGCTGAAGCTAACCAGCACCTCTTTAAAATAAATACTACAGAATGTAAATGAATATAAAAGTAAGCTTTCAACAAGACTACATTACCAAGCATTTCGAGTTGCGTGGGTCTCTAGATTCTAGATCTAAATCAAAACATCAACAAAAATATGATTTAAAAACAACCAAACAAACACAGAAATAAACAATGGTTTCTCTTTCAGGTTTATTTTTGCTAACCCCGAGCTGATTATAGCATAGGTTTAGTAGAAGGGATTGTGCTCGAAATTTTATTTTGCATGGATCTAACAGTGTATTGCCTACATGAGTAAAGGAATACTGCAGGGTACCCGTAGCCAAAGTCGGTCAAGCCCCGCCACCATCAGGCTAGGCCTAGCGCCCTCTGACAACTCTTTTTGGCTTAATCAAACAAAAAGCACTACACACCATAAAACACTACACGCACAGCACATCTGCCGCTACTGCACGCACGCAACGCCAACATTCAATACACACGAGCGCTGAAATATGTCGCCCAAGGACACGCCGCGTCTCGCGCACCTGCGCACACCCACGCGCACCGACCACAGTCAACGCACGCACAGCACGCACGCACGCAAGCATGGCTCACTCACCTCACTCAGCACACGCTGCAGCGGCACGCACGCACTGCGACTTCCCAAAACACACGCGCACACACTCATGACACCCGCACCACTTTGCAGCACGTTTCACACAGAACGCACTCAAACTACACACAACGACACACACACTATCCGGCCTCTAAGAATAGTGCAGGGGCGTAGCAACACGGTCTAGCTATAGCGCCTGACCACTTTTTTGGCTTTAAAAAACCCCACGCGGCACACACACGCACCGCGCACGCTGCGCGACACCGCACGCACCACACACACACACACACCACACACACACACAAACACACACACACACACACACACGCAGCACACACACACACACACACATACATACACACACACACACACACACAAACACACACACACACACACACACACTGCATGAACAAAAACTGCATGTTTCTGCTTTTCTAACTTAGAATAAGCCTATCATTTAGAAGCATCCTCCTATCCATGTCGACCATGACTTACCCAACGCTTATGGAGGTTGGAGTTGGTTATAAAAAAAAGCCGCAGAATTTGTTGTTTGAAACCCAAGTTCAAGATCTGTTTGACTAAATGAAAAAAGATGTTGGCATTTTAAATGTGTATTGTGAAGTTCATATTTCATGTAGGTGCTTTAAATGTGTGTTGTGCGCTCGCATTACATTAGGCTTACTGGTGTTGTGTTTTTATGTAGAGCATTTGTTTCTTCTAAAAAATATGTTTATGCTTTTTGAGTGTGTGTTGTGTTTGCGAGTTAAAATTATGTTTTCATGTAAAGCGCGGTGAGTCCTGCTGTTGCAGGAAGAATAGCGCTATAGAAGAATCAGTTCCGTTCGCCCATGACAAGGAATGCTAGTTTGTTATAATTTTATGGTGGTGACTATCCCTCTTTCTAGAAAAATTCCGTTTGCTCAACATCTGCTTGAGTGTACGATTAGGTTCGATTTCAGTTAAGTTACATGTATTGACGTGGTTTGCGTGCACTTCAGTTTGCCTCATCTCGCCTAATTTTTCTAATGCCTTATTCTATTGCCCTCCTAAGTAAAAATTTCAATTCCATAAATTAAATTCAACTCTCTCCCTCTTCACTCTCACTCTCTCTCTCTCTCTCTCTCTCTCTCACTCTCTCTCTTCTCTAAATAAAATTAATTAATTCATCTCTCTCTCTACTCTCTCTCTCCTCTCTCTCTCTCTCACTCTCTCTCTCTCTCTCTCTCCTCAATAAAGAAAATTCATCCATTCCCTCTCTCTCTCCTCCTCTCTCTCTCTCTCTCTCTTTCTCACTCTCTCTCTCTATCTCTCTCTATCTCTTCTCTCTTCTCTTCTCTCTCCTTCTGTACAGTGGTTCTGTGGCCACTCACTAACGTTTTGAAAGTGACTTTGGCAATCGTTCCCCCCCCCCTCCCCCGCATCAACGCGCTCACAAAACACCAGAGATGATCAACTGACAGTTTGGAGTTGATACATCTGCTCACAGCATCGATACGCTTCACAAAACACAGAAGATATTAACTGACAGTTTGGAGTTGATACATCTGTTCAGCATCGATGCGCTTCACAAACACCATGAAGATGCTTCAAACTGACAGTTTTGGAGGTGATACATCTGCTTCACAGCATCGTACGCGTCACAACACCAGAAGATACTTAACTGACAGTTTGGAGTGATACATCTGTTTCACGGCATCGATACGCTTCACAAACACCAGAATATGCTCAACGGACAGTTGGATGTTGTAAATCTGTTTCAGCATCGATGCGCTTCACAAACACCAGAAGATGCCAACTGACAGATTGAAGTTGATACATCTGTTTCAGCATCGATGCGCTTCACAAACACCAGAGCTGCTCAACTGACAGTTTGGAGTTGATACATCTGTTTCATCCCATCCCTCTTTGCTTCACAACACCAGAAGATGCTCAACTGAAGTTTGAGTTGATACATTATGTTTCATGGCATCGATACGCTGCCAAACACCAGCATATGCTCAACGGACAGTTTGTGAGTGATAAATCTGTTTCAGCATCCCTATGCGCTTCACAAACACCAGAAG
>JAGGCT020004179.1:205766-229500 GCA_017654935.2 Phymorhynchus buccinoides
GGGTCATATCATCAAACGAGAAAAATAAATTAAACACTTGTTTAGACTTTTAAAAATAACATTTCACAAAGTAATTGAAATCAAAACAACAAAATAATGTATGTTTTTAGAATTATTCACATGAAATGAATTTTAAACAATTTTAGCCTGTTTTATGAAATTACTCAATTTAAGTTGTGTTTTCTTGTTAGCTTGGAACAAATTGCAAAGATTAAACATTTTTAAACAAGATCGATATTTGTTAGCAATAAACATTCTCCGAAGTTGACTAAATTTTGGGCATTGTAAAACAAAATGAAACTCATCACCGACAGTTAGGGAAGACGGGGTAAACAGCCCATGGGCGGGTAAGAAGCCCATGGACGGGTAAGAAGCCCACCCCAATTATCTCATGAAATGAAGCAAATTTCAGTCTCATTTTGCCCATGAGACGAGCGTTAATGTCTAGCATTCGTCTCATGGGCAAATGTGACTGAAATTTTCTTTATATCATGAGATAATTGGGGTGGGCTTCTTACCCGCCCATGCGCTTTTTACCCCGATCTTCCCCTATTCATGCTACATTCTTTACATATCCTATTTTCTCTAATCTCACCCTCTCTTCTTCCAATTTCGATCACCACGCCACACACCACACTCTCTCTCTCTCTCTCTCTCTCCTCCGTCCTCCTCTCTCTCTCCGAAATCTCTCTCCTCTCTCTCTCTCTCCTCTCTCTCTCTCTCTCTCTCTCTCTCTCTCTCTCACTCTCCCCCCCCCACTCTCTCTCTCTTATCACACACACACACACACACACACACACACACACACACACACACTCACACACACACACACACCACACACACACACACAACGCCCACAACACACACACACACACACACTCCACTACCCACTCACCCCTCTCGAAAGCGACACGGGACCATACTTAAACACACACTCACACACGCACACGCACTCTCTCTCTCTCTCTCTCTCTCTCTCTTCTCTCTCTCAACTCTCTCTCTCTCTCTCTCTCTCTCTCACACACACACACACACACACACACACACACACACACACCACACACACACACCACACACACAACACACACACACACACACAACACACGCACTCTCGCTCTCCTCTCTCTCCTAAAACTCTCTCTCTCTCTCTCTCCATACTTCACTCTCTTACTCTATCTCATCTCTCCTCTCACTCCCACTCTCACTACTCTCTCTCTCTTACAACTCTTGTTGATAAATGAGACTTACTAATATCAATAATAATGAAATAACTGGTGCTTCTAATAGTTGACTTTGTTAAAGCATTTGATGTTGTAGACCATTCTCTTCTGCTTAAAAACAAAACTAAAATTATATGGATTGTCTTGTAATACAATAGAACTTATATCAACATTTTTAATGGAGAGGTGGTGGCTGTTAACGGCCACGTGTCTTCATTTAGAACAACAAAGTATGGCATTCCTCTGGGTTCCGTCTTAGGACCTTTGCTTTTCTCCGTTTATATCAACAATGTGCCTCTCGTTCCAAGTGCGTTATGCGATTTGTTTGTTGGCGATACAACGTTACACACTAATCAATCTAACTATGAAGTAGTATTACGAAATTTACAGAACAGAGCATCAACGAACTCATAAACTGGGCAAAACTAAACCACATGAAAAAAATGCCCCCTGCCCCTCCTAATAACAAACTTACAATTTTAAATGATGGCAACAAAAAAACAACCCCTAAAGAACAAAAACGTCCCAAGAAATCCCCTTTTCCTCTTCAGGCCTTTCCTTTTAACTCCCCTCCCCTCCTATTAATGGTAAAACAATTGGTTGTTGAAGGAAAGTAAGCTGTCCAAATAAAAAATAACTTTTGGCCCGGTTTTTTTGTGTTTCAATTTGTACAATAAATCTTTTTCCTTTGGGTCCCCAGATCATGTATCTAAAGTAAATGTAAGTTCTTGTTTAAAAAAAAGATCTTTATCAGTTGTTCCAAAAATAAAAACACTTCCTAAACCTCCACTATCCCGCGTTAAGAATATTCTTTCACACTCGTTTTTTGAATCACACATTAAACTATGGCCTTTTCCCACTAATTCTGGGGGGATGGGTTGCAAGTGACAATACTTTAAAAAACCTCCTCCCTTTCTAGTCCCCCCCCCTTCCACATGAACGTGCCAATTAAAGTTTAGTTTTCTTTTTTCCTTAAATTTTTTTTTTTACAAAATTTAACAAGCTTATGATATTACAAAGCCTTGGAACAATACTACCTTTTCAAGGTTTAAAAAACTAAAATTTCACAAAGCTGTTTTTTTTTTTTCCATGTTTGAAAATTGTTATCCTAGCCCAAAATTCGCCCCCCAACCATACACTTACCCCCAAAGGGTTTTTGGGGTTGTCCCATATCAACCACCACATGTTTCCCACCAAACTCCAAATGCCCCCCTGGCCCTTTTTTGCCCCCTAGAATCGACCGCTTTTTCAACACATGTGTTCGCCCTTTTTTAATTCTAGCGGGGGCCCCCCTTGGGTGGAACATGTGGGCCCATAAGTTGTGTGTGCCAAATCCTCAAGCCACATTTAAACAAGCTTTAATTCTTTTAAAAAAACCTAACATCGGGGAAACATTTCCCTAAAATGAAAACCCGGGGTGATAACGGGGGTAATTTATCATTTCCTACGATAGTTTTTTTGTTTTTTTTTCATATTATTTAACCCTTTTTTCCCCCTCTCCCCCAGATGCCCACCACCTGTTTGTTTGTTGTTCCCTTCAAAGATACACCCCCGAATGGTGAAATGTTAACTTTTGGCTTTTTTGTTCACCCTATTTTAACCGTTCTTTGGAAACAGGAATTTTGCGCGGGGCAAAAAACGCGGCGCCACAGAGAGAGAACCAGAGAAGGGAGGGGAAGGGGAAAAGGGAGAGAAGTGGGACGAGAGGAGGGAAGAGAGGAGATTGTAAAAATATATGTGTTGGTGTGTGTTGGGGGTGGGGTGGTGTGGGTGGGGTGGGTGGGGGTGGGTGTGTGTGGGTGGGAGTGGGGGGGGTGGGTGTGGTGGGTGGGAGTGGGGGGGGTGGGTGTGGTGGGGGTGGTGGGGGGGGTGATGCCGGGTGTGGACGTGTGCCAATTTGTAAACGTGGGTGCGTTTGCGTGGTGGGGGTGTGTGGTTTTGCCGTTGCTGCCTTAATGGGTTAACCTTTTTTTAAAATTTTTGTGCGTGTGTTTTTGGGGGGGGGGGGGGGGGATAGTTTTAATTTCAATGTGTTAATTTTGGTTAAGTTTAATGAATTTTTGGTATGTATGCCCAATGCCTTTTTTTTGCATGCTTTTTTATCCAATTCTTTTTTTTTTAAAAATGATACCATTATATTGTTTATTGTGGTTAATTTGTTTTTTTTTTGTCCTTCCTCCTTTTTCCAAATGTTTTTGTTTTTAAAGTGCTGAGGGGGCTGGATTGTTAAACAAGCCCCCCCTGTTTATAGGTGGGGGGGCTTTAGTCCCTTTTTCCCTCAATAAAAAGGTTTTTTTCCCCCCGTGTTTTCGTTTCCGTTTCGTTTTCGGTCTCTCTCTCTTCTCCCCTAACTCTCTCTCTCTCCCTCTCCTCCTCCTCCCCCCTCTCTCTCTCCCTCTGCACCCCTCTCCGTCTCTCTCTTTCTACTCTTTCCCTTGATCTCCCCTTCTCCTCTCCCCCCTACCTTCCTCCCCCTCCCTTCTTCTCTCTCTCTTCTCTCTTCTCTCTCTCTCTCTCTCCTCTCCACTACTCCCGCTCATTGCCTCTCTCTCTCTACAACTCCTCTCTCCCTCTCTAGGCTCCTCTCTCTCTCTCTTCTCTTTTCTCACTATCACCACACACAAACACACACACAAACCCTGCACACATACTCTGTCCCTCTCTCTCATCTCTCTCTCCTCTCTCTCTCTCGTACTTGGTCTTCTCTCTCACACACACACACCACACTCACATCACACACACCTCTCGCTCTCTCTTCTCTCCCTCTCATCTCTCTCTCTCTCTCTCTCTCTCTTCTCCCCCACTCTCTGCTCACTCTCTACTCTCATCTGGTCTCGCGAAATGCTCTCTCTCTCTCATCTCTCATACACACACAACACACACACGACACACACACCCACAACACAACACACACACAACACACACACACACAACACACACACACAACACACACACACACACACACACACAACAACCCACTCACACCTCTCGAAAGCACAAGTGGACCTACTAAAACACACACATATGGACACACGCGCGTGCACCAACACACTCTCTCTCTCTCTCTCTCTCTCTTCTCTTCTCTCTCTCTCTCTCTCTCGTCTCTCTCTACTGTCTCTCTCTCATTCTCATTCACACACACGCGCACACGGGCGCACATCGCACACACACGCACTACGCACGCACACACTGCACAAACTGGGGTACAGCCCTACACACCACTCCCACACACACCTTCACACAGGGACTGCTCTCTCTGTCTCTCTCTAACGCTCTCTAAAGATATTGCTCCACTCTCTAACGGGCTCTACGACCTCTCCTCGACTCCTCTCTCTCTGTTCCTCCTATGGCTTTTTCACACACACACACCACTCACACCACAAACACTCGCTCTCTATCAACCTCCACACACATTTACTCGTATCTCAAGCCGTTAGGTACCTAATGTCGTCTCTCTTTCAATGTGATCAAAGGGTACTATTTTAAACAAACTAATTTCTAACACCACAGTGACGTTACAACTAGCAATTTGTCGATGTCACTCGCTCTCTCTCTCTCTCTGTCTTAATCTGTCGTGTGAAAATCTCTCTCCTAACAAAAAAGTGTCCCGTAAGGTTCCGACTTTGCGGTTCTGTTTTACACACACACACCACACAACACCCACACATACCCACACATTTCGCACACACCTACAAATGATCGTACACACACACACACACACACACACACAGTTTCACATTTTCACACCACACTTTTTAATTTAAACACACACACAAACATACAGACGTTTTGTTTCACTTATACCTACACACACACGATGAAACACGCTAGATTGTTTTTTTTCCACTCAACCTGTTTAATGACACACGTGGAACCTACTTCTGGATTTTGCATTTTATGAAAAATGCTCCTTGCCCAAAAAAACACGACACTTCCAAAGAAACAGAATTTCTCCATGCAAAACTGTAAAACATGAAAATAATTCCTGAGAATGTTTTTTTCCGCAGTCTCCTGTAAAGTAGTAGCCATTTGTTAGACCTGTGGTGGTGTGTGTTCCGTGTGTGTCGTGTAATAAAGTAACCAACTTAGGAAATAAATGGATAACGGGTTTTTTTTGAAAACGATATGTAAGTGTGTTTGGGTGGTGGCCCTGTAGGGGGGGTGGGGGGGGGGGCCGAATCGCTTTTGATTGATAATTCGGGGTGTAATGTGTTAAAAAGAAGCAATCTTCTTGAGCCCTACGTGGGACCGACATAATTTTGACCGTGAACTTTGAGCTTGAAACGGGATTCCGCATTTGTCCTTAATTTAAGAAAGCCGGCGTGCCAATTATAATCACATAGATACGATAAGGCAATCCCCATGTTCCCCCGCGGCACCGGGGCCCAGATGGTCCCCCCCACCGGCCCCAACCATCGGCCGTAAGTTTGAACCATAGAAGAATAATTTGTTTGACCCCGAAACCGTGTTTTTTTTTACCAACCTCCCCCCCGTTCCCGGACATTAGTGTAACCCGATGTAAAAATTCAACCGCTGGCCGTGCCCCAGCTTTGACCGGTTTTTTTGATTTTTTACGTAAAACTCCCGCGGACACTGCCAACTTACATTTTTTTCAAAGGATCGGCTTACCGATCGGCTAAGTGGGTCCCCACGTTGGCAAACCATCATAGTTTAAGTTTTCCAACGGAAAATATTTTCTACCAACCTGTTCCCCTATGCCTTTTAAAACTGGAAACCCCCCCGCCCACAAACAAGCAGACACAGCCAAAAAAAAAACAACCCATTGGGCCCTAAAAACCCAAGACCCCTTGTTTTTCACTCACCCCCCCCGACCCCCTGTTGAACAAGAACTTGCTGCTGGAGTTGAGCACTTGGAGGACAATCCCATGCACTGAAGGCGGCCGAAAAACCAGACAAACAATGCACCTGTGGAACGCTGGTGTGCTGTTGGACAGAAAACAGGCCATGTACACAGCCAACCGCTGACCGACCAAAACACCAAGCCAGCTGTGTCCAATCCAAATTATGCTGGATGACCTGCCAGGGTGGTCTTCTGACACTTTAAAATCCAGAGCGGCAAGAAAGATTCCCGGGCCTACTATGTTGTGAAATAAGCACATCAATCAACCACCACCTTGTTGGACATCGTCGTCGCCCGACCAGTATTTGAACCAACTTGCCCCAGCATCGTATCAAGAAACTGTATCATAAATCCCTGGAGAATTGGGTTTTGGTAAAAAACCGAGAAGGAAAGAAAAAAATGCTTTTGCACTTTGTTGGGCCAGAAGAAGTTAAGGGTGCACTAATGATTTTTATCAGTCTTTCCTTTTGCAAAATGGGTTGTTTTAAATTATCGTCTTTGTTTTCATCCTGGAACTGGATTCCCTTGTGGTCATGATGCCACATCATACAACAATATGTTTTTGGGAACAGTATCAGTAACAGCAGCAGCAATTTCCCCATTTATTTGTTGCTAAAAAAACAGTAATGTCCCAGGTTTTACTTGAGGATTTAAGCAATAGTTATTTTTTTGGTTGAAGCGGCAGCAATAACTATTGTTCCACCCCAGCCTATAGGAAAACCCCTTTCCCAACGCCATTAGCAACAATGAATGTAAGACACCACAAAAAACACCAACAAGGCTTTTCTCACAACACAATGAGCAGCATAAACAATAAGTCAAAAACATTATCAGCAACAATAAGACACAACACCATTAGCAGCAACAACAATAATACAACACCATTAGCATCAACAACAATAATACAACACCATTAGCATCAACAACAATAATACAACACCATTAGCATCAACAACAATAATACAACACCATTAGCATCAACAACAATAATACAACACCATTAGCATCAACAACAATAATACAACACCATTAGCATCATCAACAATAAGACAACACCATTAGCAGTAACAACAATAAGACAACACCATTAGCAAGAACAACAACAATAAGACCAATCACCATAGCAGCAACAGCAATAAGAACAACACCATTAACGCAACAACAATAAGACAACCACCATTAACAGCAATCAACAATAAGACAACAGCCATTCAGCAACAACAACAATAAGACAACACCATTAGCAGCAACAGCAATAAGACAAACAACCATTAGCCAGCAGCAACAACAATAAGACAACACCATAGCAGCAGCCACCAACCAATAAGACAACACCATTAGCAGCAGCAAACAACAAATAAGACAACACATAGCAGCAGCAAGCAACAATAAGACAACACCAGAACATGCAGCAACAATAAGACAAACACCATTAGCAGCATCAGCAACAATAGACAACACATAGCAGCAGCAGCAAACAATAAGACAACACCATTAACAGCAGCAACAACAATAAGACAAACGCCCATTAGCAGCAACAAACAACAATAAGACAACACCATTAACAGCAACAACAACAAAGACAACCCCATAACAGCAGCAACAATAAGGACAACACCATTAGCAGCAACAACAACAATAAAGACAACGCCATACAGCAACAACAAAAGACAACACCATTAACAAGCAACAACAACAATAAGACAACACCATAACAGCAACAACAACAATAAGACAACACCATTAACAGCAAAACAATAAGACAAAACCATTAACAGCAGCAACAATAAGACAACACCATTAACAGCAACAACAATAAGACAACACCATTAACAGCAACAAACAATAAAGAACAACACTATTAGCAGCAACAACAACAATAAGACAACACCATAACAGGAACAACAACAAAAGACAACACCATAACAGGCAACAACATAAGACAACACCATTAACAGCAACAACAATAAGACAACACCATTAACAGCAGCAACAATAAGACAACACCATTAACAGCACAACAATAAGACAACACCATTAACAGCAGCAACAAACAACAATAAGACAACACATTAACAGCAACCACCAACAATAAGACAAACACATTAACAGCAGCAACAACAATAAGACAACACTATTAACAGCAACAACAAAAATAAGACAACACATTAACAGCAGCAACAACAATAAGAAACACTATCTAACAGCAACAAACAACAATAAGACAAACACCATAACAGCAGCAACAACAATAAGACAACACCATAACAGCAACAACAATTAAGAACAACGCCATTAGCAGCCACAACAACAATAAGACAAACGCCATTTAGCAGACAACAACAACCAATAGACAACACATTAAAGCCAACAACAACCAAGAGACAACACCATTTAACAGCAACAAAAAAATAAGACAACACCATTAACAGCAGCAACAATAGGACAACACCATTACACAGCAACAAACAATAAGACAACACCATTAACAGCAACAAACAATAAGACAACGCCCTTAGAGCACAACAACAATTAAGACAACACCATTAACAGCAGCAACAACAATAAGACAACACCAGTAACAGACAGGCATAAGGACAACACCATTAACAGCAAAAACATAAGACAACACCATTAAAGCAACAACAACAATAAGACAACACCTAACAGCAACACAAACAAACAATAAGACAACACCAGTAAACAGCAACAACAACAAGAAGGACAAACCAATTACAGCAACAAACAATAAGACAACACCATTAACAGCAACAACAATAAGACAACGCCATTAACAGCAAAACAATAAGACAAAGCCATTAACAGCAACAACAACAATAAGCAACGCCATTAGCAGGCAACACCAATAAGCCAACCACCATTAGCAGCAGCAACAACAATAAGTGGACAAACAACCATACAGCAACAGCAATAAGACAACTACAATTAACAGCAACAACAAACAAATAAGACAACACCATACAGCAACAGCAATAAGACAACAACCATTAGCAGCAGCAACAACAATAAGACAACACCAGTACAGCAACAACAACCAAAAGACAACACCATTAGCAAGCAACAGCAATAGACAACCACCATAACAGCAACAAACAATAAGACAACACCAAAACAGCCAACAACAATAAGACAACACCATTAACAGCAACAACAAACAATAAGACAACACCATTAGCAGCAACAGCACTAAGACAACACCATTAGCAGCAAGCAACAAACAATAAGGACAACCACATTAGCAGCAGCACCAACAATAAGACAAACACCATTAGCAAGCACAGCAACAAACAATAAGACAACACCATTAGCAGAAGCAAGCAACAACTAAGACAACACCAATTAGCAGCAGCAGCAACATAAGAAACACATTAGCAGCAGCAGCAACAATAAGGCAACACCATACCAGCAAGCAACAACAATAAGACAAACGCCATTAGCAGCAAACAACAACAATAAGACAACACATTAACAAGCAACAACAACCAATAAGACAACACCATTAACAGCAGCAACAATAAGGACAAACCATTAGCAGCAACAACAACATAGACAACGCCATTAACAAGCCCCCAAAAACAACAATAAGGACAACACCATTAACAGCAACAACAATAAGACAACACCATTAGCAGCATGCAAAACAACAACAATAAGACAACACCATTAACAGCAAACACCAACAATAAGACAACAACATTACCGCAGCAACAACAATAAGACAAACACTATTAACAGCAAAACAACAACAATAAGACAACACCATTAAACAGCAGCAAACACAATAGACAACACTATTAACAGCAACAACAACAATAAGGACAACACCATTAACAGCAGCAACAAACAAAAAGACAACACATAACAGCAAACCAACAAAGACAACGCCATTAGACAGCAACAACAACAATAGACAACGCCATTAGCAGCAACAACAACAAGTAAGACAAACCACCAAACAGCAACAACAACAATAAGACAACACCATTAACAGCAACAACAATTAAGACAAACCATTAACAGCCGCAACAATAAGACAACACCATTAACAGCAACAACATAGACAACCCAACTAACAGCAAACAACAATCAAAGACAACGCATAGCATCAACAACAACCAATAAGGACAAACACCATTAACAGCAGCAACAACAATAAGGGACAACACCATTAACAGCAACAGCCAATAAGACAAACACCATTAACAGCACAAACATAAGACAACAACCATAACAGCAACAACAACAATAAGACCAACACATTAACAGAACAACAACAAACAATAAGACAACACCATTAACCAGCAACAAACAACAATAAGACAACACCATTAGCAGCAACAAACAATAAAGACAACACCATTAACAGCAACAACATAAAGACAACCCACCATTAACAGCAGCAACAAACCAAATAAGACAACACCATTAACAGCAGCAACAATAGACAACGCATTAACAGCAACAAAACAACATAAGACAAACACCATAACAGCAACAACAATAAGACAAACCATTAGCAGCAACAAAAATAAGACAACACCATTAACAGCAACAACAATCAGACAACGCCATAACAGCAACAACAATAAGACAACGCCATTAACAGCAACAACAACAATAAGGACAACACCATACAGCAGCAACAACAATAGACAACAACCATTAACAGCAACACCATAAGACAACACCATTAAACAGCAGCAACAACACTAAGACAACACCATTACAGCAACAAAAAAGACAACACCATTAACCGCAGCAACAACAATAAGAAAAACATTAAACGCAACAACAAACAATAAGACCAACTACCATTAACAGCAACAACAATAAGACAAGCCATTAACAGCAACAACAACAATAAGGACAACACCAGTAGCAGCAACAACAATAAGACAACACCATAACAGGCAACAACAAAGACAACGCCATTAACAGAAACAACAATCAGACACACGCCATTAACAGCAACAACAACAATAAGACAACACATTAACAGGCAGCAAAACAACAATAAGACAATGCCATTAACAGCAGCAACAACAATAAGACAACACCATTAAACAGCAGCAACAACAATAAGACAACACCATTAACAGCAACAACAATAAGACAACATCTATTAACAGCAGCAGCAACAATAAGACAACACCATTAGCAGCAGCAACAACAATAAGACAACACTATTAACAGCAGCAGCAACAATAAGACAACACCAATAGCATCAACAACAACAATAATACAAAACCATTATCAGCAACAACAACAATAAAACAACACCATTAGCAACAACAACATAGATGCTCTTTCTCCCTTCGTCCCATGGTTAATGCCTCTCTCTCCCTCGTCCCATGTTTAATGCTCTCTCTCTCCCTCGTCCCATGTTTAATGCTCTATCTCTCTCGTCCCATGTTTAATGCTCTCTCTCTCCATCGTCCCATGTTTAATGCTCTCTCTCTCCATCGTCCCATGTTTAATGCTCTCTCTCCCTCGTCCCATGTTTAATGCTCTCGCTCCCTCGTCCCATAATGCTCTCGCCTCCCTCAGTCCATGGTTAAATGCTATCGCTCCCGAGTCCCATGGTTATATGCCTCTATCTCCCTCGTCCCATGGTTAATGCTCTCCCTCCATTCGTCCCATGGTTAATGCTCTCTCTCCCCTCTCCATGGTTAATGACTCTCCTCCCTCGTCCCATGGTTAATGCTCTCTCTCCCTCGTCCCATGGTTAATGCTCTCTCTCCCTCGTCCCATGGTAAATGCTCTCTCTCCCCTCGTTCCCATGGTTTAATGCACGCGCTCCCTCGTCCATGGTTAATGCTCTCTCTCCCTCGCTCCCATGCTTAAAGCCTCCCTCGTCCCATGGTTAATGACTCTCGCTCCCTCGTCCCATGGTTAATGCTCTCTCTCCTCCGTCCCATGTTAATGCCCTCTCTCTCCTCGTCCCATGGTTAATGCTCTCCTCTCCTCGTACCATGGTTATGCTCTCTCTCCCTCGTCCCTGGTTAATGCTCTCTCTCCCTCGTCCCATGTTAATGCTACTTCTCCCTCGTCCCATGGTTAATGCTCTATCTCCCTCGTCCCATGGTAATGCTCTCTCTCCCTCGTCCATGGTTAATGCTCTCTCCACTCGTCCATGTTTAATGCTCTTCTCTCTTGTCCCATGGTTAATCGCTCTCTCTCCCATCGTCCCATGGTTAATGACTCTCTCTCCCTCGTCCCATGGTTAATGCTCTCTCTCTCCCGTCCCATGGTTAATGCTCCTCTCTCTCTCTCGTCCCAGGTTAATGCTCTAGCTCTCGTACCATGGTAAGCTCTCTCTCCCTCGTACCATGGTTAATGCTCTCGCTCCCTCGGTCCCATGGTTAATTGCTCTCTCTCCCTCGTCCCATGGTTAATGTTCTCTCTCCCTAGCCAATGGTTAATGCTCTCTGCTCCTCGTCCCATGGCTTAATGCTCTCTCTCCCTCGTTCCTCAGAATGGTTAATGCTCCTCTCTCCCTCTCCCATGGTTAATGCTCTCTCTCCCTCGTCCCATGGTTAAAAGCTCTCCTCGTCCACACGGTAATGCTCTCGCTCCTCGTCCCATGGTTAAGCTCTCTTCTCACTCGTCCCATGGTTAATGCTCTCGCTTCCCTAGTCCATGGTTAATGCTCTCTCTCCATCGTCCCCATGGTTAATGCTCTATCTCCCTCGTACCATGGTTAAGCTCCTCTCTCACTCGTATACCCCAATCGGTTAATGCTCTCAGCTCCCTCGTCCCATGGTTACTGCTCTCGTCTCACTCGATCCCATGGATATAATGCACTCAGTGTCCCTCGTCCACATGGTTAATGCTCTCAGCTCCATCGTCCCATGTTAATGGCTCTCTTCCCTCGTCCCATGGTTAATGCTCTCGCTCCCTCGTCCCCATGGTAATGCTCTCTCTCCTCGTCCCATGGTTACTGCTCTCTCTCCCTCGTCCCATGGTATGCTCCTCTCCCTCGTCCCATGGTATGCTCTCGTCCCCTCGTCCATGGTTAATGCTCTCTCTCCACGTCCCATGGTTAATGCTCTCCCGCTCGCCCCATGGTTAATGCTCTCGCTCCACGCGTCCCCAGGTTACTGCTCTCTCTCCTCGTCCCATGGTTAATGATCTCAGCTCACTCGTCCAAGTTTACTCTTTCGCCGCCCCAGACATTGGTTTAGCCAAATTTTTTTCCTTAATACTTACATGGATAGAGAAAAGATCGGTCTGAAATATTGGGAATTCTTTCACACTGTGATATATTTGAAATAAGGCCCTATCCTTACCTCTCATAAATTCAAGAAACCAAAGATCATTGGATAACACAGACCCCTCATTTTCAGACTTTTAAGACAGCGTGTTACAATCACTGTGCGTGCAAAAATGCGACATTGTCCCCCCCCCCCCCCCGCGGAAAAGGGTAATGCTCTCGCTCCTCGTCCCATGGTTAATGCTCTCCACCCTCGTCCCATGTTAATGCTTTCATCGCCCCTCGTCCCCATGTTTAATGTTCTCGCTCCCTCGTCGCATGTTAATGCTCCGCTCCATCGTCGCTTGGTTAATGCTCTCGCTCCCTCGTCGCATGGCTTTGGACGTTTGTGATTTCAAACATCATGCTAGTGATATAGTAAACTTTCACGAAAAAGAAAGAGACAAAATTGAGCGGTTCGATTAATTAAAACAAATGTTTTTTTACGACAGACACATTAATGGACATAATAATATCGTTAGAAAAGAAACTCTATTCGCCATAGACATTTTGATATGGCGAGGAGTGCTAACTGAATAAGAAAGACAATTCGTTGGGGTGATGAAGAAGGTTAGTTTAAAACAAAAATGAAGATGCTGCCAGTTTTATGAAGGCACTGTTCACAGAAAGAAAAACAAACGCACAGTAGGCTAGGACTAAAAATCATACAGCAGCAATAGTAAAACAGCATTAAGCCGCTAACGAACTTAAGCTACATAGCACAAGAGAAAAAGCTCACACACTACGTACGCTGTCTAACAGTATAACTGTTACTTACAATAGCCAACACGAGGCCAGGACACTGTATCGACCACCTCACCATGTGCGTCCTCTGGCAGAACGGCACAGGGCGAGCCAAAATAAAATTTACAGAAATGTACTTGGCGGTCACAAACTTGGGCACATTCTGGGGGGGCCCCAGCGGGATGAATATCCTTAAAACAGTTTTGGTGCGGACCCTGTGGGGGCGCCCCCCCCCCCCCCCCCTTTTTTGGTTGTTTGTGCTTAGTTTCCTGTCTACGTGGCCTGCCTTCACAGCTCTTCTGCAGCCGTCCCCACGCAAAAATGTGTGTGTGTGGACGCTATTATGATATTACACTGGACTTTAAACACATGTTAGTTAGTGTTTGTACAATTATGCTGATGGTAGAAAGTGGTGTGCTGTGTGTGTGTGTGTCTCAGTATGTGTGTGTGTGTGTGTGTGTGTGTAGGGTGGCGTGTGTGTGTGTGTGTGTGTGCGTGTGTCGTCGCGCGTTGCGTGGTGCGTTCCGTTGCGGATTTTCGCGCTGTTGGCCGGGCGCGCGCGCGTGTTCGTGCAGTGCGTGGCTTGAGTTGTCAAGTCAAGTCAAGTCAAGTCAAGTCAAAATTTTATTTTAAAATGGACATTGCATAACCAAAATATACATGCTTTTTCCCATCAAGCCATCCATAAACAGAAGCATAAACCAAACATACATGCACAAAACATAAAACTAATTTTCTGGGCTAAGGACATAACAATAACAGCAGAGAGAGAGAGAGAGAGAGCTCATGTTAGAAAAGAGAGAGCAGAGAGAGAGTACATAGAGAGTCCCGTAGAGGATGGGAAGATTAGATTGTATATGAGTATTAGCGATGAGAGGGTACTCTATTATCCAGAAAAGTAAATAAAGAAGAAGAAGAATTCACAGAAGAAGAAGAATATAAATTATTTACAGAAAGAAAGAAAAGGAGCATATTAATATTTACAGCGTCTAACAGAAAGCACATTGAAATAGCAATACAATATCAACATAATGTTCCACATATCAAAATGAAAAAAAGATTGCACATATATATTATACACAGCTTTACACTCACACACTATTGTTTTATCTATGGGCGAGGGTGGGGCTAGGAGACATTAAAACCAAATTTAGGATAACCATTACATATTAACTGTTGACTATTTCGAAAGATGCAGTTTGGGTCTTGTCTTGGAAATAGTTCCTGTTTATTTTCTTTAGATAGCAGGCAGCTGTTTCCAACAAGGTTCCACCAGAGTAGGAGGAAGCTAGATTTGTAGAGGTTATTTCTGAGGTCTAGGAAAAGATAACACGTTGTGTGTGTGTGTGTGTGTGTGTGTGTTTGTGTGTGTGTGTGTGTGTGGGGTGTGCGTTGTGCCGTGCGTGTGTGTGTGTGTGTGTGTGTGCGTGTGTTTGATGTCGTGTGTGTGGTGTGGGTGTGTGGGAGTGGTAAACAAACCACACAAACAAAGGAACAAAACTGGTATTGCCCTTCAATGGAAGTTGAGTTTAAGCAATAGAAATAGTGAGCCAAGAGAGCGGATATAGGGAAATGAATAAGGCGGAAATCGGTGCCATAAATAACTGGCAAAAAGGAGTTAATTACGAGAGTTCCTTCCCCTTATCATTTCCACTATATCCTCTTTCTTGGCCTCATATTCATATTGCGTAACTCAACTTCATTGAGGCATACCAGTTTGTCTGTGTTGTGTTGTTGTTTAACTGTAACATTTTTCAAGACTAGAAGGCTATGCCATCTTGAATGTAGTTGTGCTTTGTTTGTGAGCAACTCACTACACTGTGTGATGTACTTGTGTGGTAGTTGTCATAATAAAATGTCCTGGGTATCATTTAATGAGCAACGCCGAGTACCGGTAACGCCTAGGAGTACCGACTAACGCCAAGTACTGGCAACGCTGAGTACAGCAAATTTGAAGCGATTCGGTTAGAAAAACGGCGAGTTCTAGGCCCGGTTCCCGTTGTGGCGCTGCTCTGAGAGTGACGCGCTCTCCCGATCTCTTTCCAATTTGATAGCAGGCTTTGGCCCAGCCACAGCATGCATGACAGCAAATTTGAAGCGATTCGGTTAAGAAACGGCGGAGTTATAAGGCCCCGTTTCCTGTGGCGCGCCTAGGAGAGTGGCGCTCCTCCTAGTAACGGTAACGCTAGTAAACAGTAACGCCAAGTACTGGTAACGCGGGATACAGCACATTTGAGCGATTCAGGTAAGAAAGGGTTTACCGTTGGCGCTGCTTTGAGAATGACGCCGCTCTCCCGATTCTCTTCAAAATAAGCTGCCAGGCTTTGCCACCGACCAAGCAAGCCTGAAAGCAAATTTTGAAGCGATTCGGTCGAAAAACGGCGGAGTTCTAAGCCCGTTTTGTGTTTCAGACACAACACACACACTTGCCGTTTATTATATGATGAACTGGGTATGTATTGTTGTGGCAATACGTTTCACTGTTTGCTAGGCGAATCGAGGTGCATAAATGACTTTGCTAAAAAGGAGTTAATTACGAGAAAGAAGTTCCTTCCCCTTCTTCATTTCACTATATGCCTCTCTCTTGGCCTCACATTTCATATTTATTTAAGAAATTTTAAGCATAAAACATGTGGCAAACCACAGCAAAGTCTGTCAATAGGTGTTAATTAGGTGTTGTTCATTAATGTATTCAGCTACTTGGCTCTGGAGACTGTTATAATTATGTCAAGAATATTTATGAAAAGCATGCACACATTTTAGAGTTATCCATTTTTGATAAGGGTGGTCACTGGCAGACCAAAGAACCAGCAAAATCCATTTCAGTTATTTTTTAGCAAACATAGCCAGCAATAATTTTATTGTAGACGCATGGAATCTGTCATGCATACATTAATGCAGTAAGAATAACTATTTAAAAAGCGTATTTCCACATAAACCTTTGTGTTAGAATTTTTTTTTTTTGTTTTAAAGCAAGTAACGGAAACTCTCAAATGCGGGGTAAAACAATCTATTTCAAATACATTTTTCCTAACAACACATGACGTCCAATTGCTAGTACATTGACCCCCAGACACGTGTCCCCATTTTCCCACGGACATATACACACACACCGCCGTGCAGTCCTCTCATGCCAAACTTCCATGCTGCTTATATGAAATACAATACCACTCTAGAAATGTTTTGTTTTTGTGAATAAATGTCTGCAATCAAAATGCCTTTGGCTCTGAAGGGTGTTTAAAAAAGAATAAGCTGAATGAAAATATCCCTATGTCAGGAAATGGATAAAAACACAATAAGAAACCACATTGCCAATTTTATGCTTGCTTGCTACATGAAAAATGCTGAAAACTAGAATTAAGAAAAAATAAATAACTGTCGCGATCAAAATGCCCTTGGCACTGAAGGGGTTAAGGGCTGAATGCAAAAATGTCCCAACAACAGAAATTGATCAAACACATAATAATAAAACCATTATCCAAATTCCGTGCTTATTTACATGGGAAAATGCCCAACAAATCGGTGTGTTTTAAATCATAAACTGTCCTTAGAGCATAATCCCTTGGCACTGAAAGAGGTTAACGGCTGCATGAAAATGCCCCTACGTCATAATTGACATGCACACCATTAAGAAACTAGCCCTGCCAAATTTTGAGCTTGTAATATGAAAATGACAAGCTAGAATTTCTGTGGTTGAAATTAAAAGTTCCACAATCAAAATGCCTTTGGTACTGAAGGGGTTAATATTTTAATTGAAAATATCCCTATTTCATAAATGGATAAAAAACAGCATGAAAAAACTATATTTCAAATGTTTTATGCTGGCCAGCAGTACAATGTTTTAATTACATAACGATTTGCAATGAAAATGCCTTGGTAACTGAAGGGGTACGGTTTAATTGAAAATGTCCCTACGTTAGAAATGGATAACACGCCATAAAAAAAAAGACTATCATGCAAAAAATGTTCTGCTTATGTATGAAAATACCCATCACTAGAACAAACTATTTAATTATAACTGTCCCCGATCAAAATACTTGGTAACTTTAAAAAAAAAAAAAAATGGGCGCGTTAAAGGCTGAATCGCAAAATGTCCTACATCACAAATCGATAACACACCATAAGAAACCATTCGTGCCAAATGTCGTGCTTGTTGCTGTGAACATTCACAAGTCTGCTACATATCTCTGAAGCAAGAGGCCAAAGAAGGAAATCTTGATTCAAGATACTGTCTATATAATGAAAATCGTTCTAAGTTTATTTAGGAATACAAAATACCTCTATTTGGTCGTCTTCTGTTGGTGCATTTGTTCGTCTCTGTAGCACACAGATGAGAAAAAAAAACGAAAAAGAAAAGGGAATTTGGAGTTTTACAGGTTATCTAAACATAACTCTACCTCAAAATGAAAATACAGAGCCAAAGAAGGAAAAGAGACCCCAAAACCCCTTTAGTTTTAAAAAAGGCAAACAACCGCCGTTTTCTTCTCTTCTTTTTTCGTTCCTGCAGTTCGCAGGGCCGACATATGTCCAAATGGTAAAGTACATATGTGTCCGGTTTTCAGTTTTCCTTGCTCTCCACGCTGCGGCGCCAAAGAGAAAAATATTTGTCAGATTTTTTTTTAAAGGGCAGGAGAATGGGCAAGAACCGGCTTTCGATGGTTTATCATAAAAACGCTTCAGAAATCATAGTGGCGATATCCACTAAAAGATGTAGTAGGCCCCCCAACAGTCTTTGTAAGTTCGCACATGGAATGAATGTACACTTAAAAAGGCGTATAAACATGCATGTGCGCACACATAAATAGTATACACGGAGTAAATATATGTTTCATTTTGTTCGATTATATTACACTAGTGTGTACCCACATGCGCGCGGCGCACACATGTAATATACTACCTGACAGAAAACACAATGTCACACATATTTAGATTATGTTGTCACACAAACATCTCATCATACCAACCACATAGCGAGAAAGGAGAGAGAGAGAGAGAGAGAAGAAGAGAGAGAGACGACGAGAGAGAGAGGAGAGAGGGAGATGAGAGACGGGATGGACGACGAGAGAGACGGAGAGAGAGAGATGAGGGAGAGAAGGAGAGAGAGAGAGAGGAGAGAAGACGAGACCGAGAGAGCCAGACGGAGAGAGAGGAGAGGAGAACGCGAACTCGAACTGTTTAATGAGGATAACTGAATAAGTAAACATACTTCTTTTCATCAGGTCCTCTAAAAAAAAAAAGAAATGAACAAAAATCCGAAACAAACAAACAAGTAGATCAATCAATCAATCATCAATAATCAACTACTACGCAAAAACAAATTATGCAATGGTTCACACGTAAATTACAGTAAAATATAACAAAACTCCCAAGATAAGAGATCATATAGCATGAAACAACAACAACCACAACAACAACAACATCAACAACACCAACAACAACAACAACAGCACACACACACACCACACACACACACCACACCCGACACACACACAACACACAGCAAACACACACACACACACACACACACACAATCACACACACGACACATAATAGTATAACCGTAAAACCATGACAATGACATGCAACGATAGAGAGAGAGAGAAATAGAGCGAGATAGGAGAGAGAGAGAGAGAAGAGAGAGAGAGAGAGAGAGAGATAGAAGAGAGAGCGAACGAACGAACGAATGTTTTTTTTATTGAGAAAAGCGGAAAAGCAAAATAACCGGGATTGTTTTCATCCGGCCTCAGAACCAGGAACATAAATTTTAAAATAATACAATAGAAAAAAGACATCGCAAAATACAAGAAGAAAAAACAACCTTAACTCAAGGTTATAAAAGGACACATCATGCAAGGCATATAAATAACGTAAAAATTGCATTAATTGAAGAGAGAGACTGAGTCAAGGACAGACAGACAGAGACCGACAGAGAGGGTGGTCAAAATAAAAGAAAAAGAAAGAACAATATACGAAATGAAGTAATACATGCAGGAAAAAACAATGCATAGTAATTACAATGTACATATAAGAAGACTTAACCCATAAGCATGTAGGGGAAGACGGGGTAAAAGCGCATGGGCGGGTAAGAAGCCCACCACAATTAATCTCATGAAATAAAGGATAATTTCATTCAAATTTGCCCATGAGATGAAATGCTATACATTAACGCTCGTCTCCTGGGCAAAATGAGACTGAAATTTTGCTTCTTTTCATGAGATAATTGTGGTGGGCTTCTTACCCGACCATGCGCATTTTACCCCGTCTTCCCCTAATAATAAAATGAAAGATTTGGTGAGAAAGGATACAAAGTAGACATTCGTGATTTATTATGAGCTAGAGTATTCGTTTCATGAGTATTTGATGATTTCTTTTTTTTTGAAATTGTGTTTAAGTTAAAAGCAAAACACAAACATGAAACGTTATTTGGGGAAGAAAGGGTCGTTTTCCAGCCAGAGGAGCCACCTCCCTGCATAGTGTAGGGTCTAAGCTAGGATTTTGCATTAAAATCTAAATTTAATTTGGGAAGGTAGGTAACAGAGAAGAGCAGAGAGAGAGAGAAGAGAGAGAGAGAGAGGGAGAGATGATGGGAGTGAGAGAGAGAAAAGTAGAAAGAAGAGAGAGAGAGAGAGGGAAGAGGGAGAGAGATGACAGGAGAAAGAGGAGAAGAGAGAGAGAGCGAGGAGAGAGGAAGAGGGATGAGGGAGAGAGGAGGAGAAAGAGGAAGGAGGGAGAGACGGAGAGAGAGAGAAGGAAGAGGGAGAGAGAGAAAGAGAGAGAGAGAGAGAGATAAGAGAGAAGAGAGAGAGAGAGAGACAGCCGGAAACAGAGACATACAGAGAAAGACAGAGACAAACGTACATTCCAGAGACAGAGGGAGATACAAATAAAGAAGAGAGAGAGAGGAGAGAGAGAGAGGAGATGAGAGAGAGAGAGGAGAGAGAGAGAGAGAGAGAGACAGAGAGAAGAGAGAGAGAAGGGGTGGGGGAGGGGAGAGATACAAACGAAACAGAGACAGAGGACCATACATCAGTCAGAGACAGAATGCAGACCACAAAAAAAGAACGAAGAGAGAGAGAGAGAGAGAGAGGAGAGAGAGAGAGAGAGAGAGAGAGAGACAGACGACAGACAAACAGAAAGAACGCAACTAGACAGACAGACAGACAGAAAGACAGACGAGATTAGAGAGAGAGAGAGGAGAGAGAGAGAGAGGAAGAGAGATGAGCAGACAAAGAGATAGAATGAGACAGACAGACAGATAAACATAGTACAAAGACAGTGAGAGGGACAGCAAGCGAAACAAAATATAAATTTCCAATTCCAAATTGTAACTCTGTTTCCGGACCTACAATTTGGAACTCTCTACCCCTTTCTCTCAGAAACGTCACATGTCTCCAAACTTTCAAATCCCAACTGAAAGCATATATCTCTTCAGAAAGTAACCTTGTTGTTTGGCGTGTTGAAAACTATGTACTTGTAGCGCCTCTTATCTCTCTCTCTCTTCTCTCGTCTCTCTCTCTTCTATCTCTATCGCTCTCTCCTCCTATCTGTCTCTCTCTCTCGATTCTACTCTCTCTCTCTCTCTCTCCTCTCTCTCTCTCTCTCTTCTATTCTCTCTCTCTCTCCCTCTCTCTCTCTCTCTCTCCCTCTGCGATTTACCTAATCATTCCAATGCACATGTTCCTAGCATCCGTAGCACAAGTATACTCGTTCCTTCACCACTGCAACCACACTTCGATGGTCTACATAGCACAAGCGCACCCAACTCGGTTATGATGACACTTTGGTAATATGCCTAGTATCAGTATGTAGCAGAAAAGCACTGCGCTCGCCTGCTTCCTACATAAACTTAATGTATATCTCAGACGGAAGCGTACTTTTGTCACCGCATACTAGTGTTCCCACACACCATTAGTATCACAATAATGGTAATGAGATCCACATACCGCTATTACCACAAATATGGGGACTAAAGGTATGTGGTACGGTTTGCGTTTAATATGCAAATTTATGCATTTTTTATGTACCAGTGGTATGTGGTAGCTATTTCATTTTTGCATTCAAATCTATAGCAAATTAATATGTATGTCAGCAACATCAACAGCATATCATTCTTCTTCTTCTTCTTCTTTCTTTTTCTTATTCGTCGTCTTCGGCGTGGGTCGGCTTCTTCTGCGTCTTCTGATCTCTTCGTCTTCGGCTTCAAAGAAGAAGAAGAAGAAGAAAGAAGAAGAAATAGAAAACCAGAAGTTGCCGCTTTGGAGTTGAGCACTTGAGGAGGTCAGCTGCACCAAGGTGGAAAAGATACAGGTCCAGTGCACCAGTGGTGCACTGGTGTGCTGTTGGCCGCGAAATAGACCAGGAGGTGACCGGTGACCCCCACAGGGACAGGCAAGGAAAGAACAGAAGGCGATGTCAGCACCGCCAGGGTCGTCTTCTGAGCTTCTTCTTCGACGCAGTTGCAAAGGTGGAATATGAGGTTTATCAGCACTACCATCATCCATCAGAGAGAGTGAGAGACGAGAGAGAGAGAGGGAGAGAGAAAGAGAGAGAGAGCAGAGAGAAGGGAGAGAGAGAAGATGAGGAGAGAGAGAGAGAGAGAGACGCGAGAGAGCGGAGAGAGATGAGACGGAGAGAGAGAGATGAGAGGGAGAGATGACCGAGAGAGATTAGAGAGAGAGAGATCAGAACCAACAAAATTCCAGAGCATTTAGGGGACAGCCTTGATGATCTTGACGATGGTGGGGAAGGAGGAGGAAGGAGGAAGAGATGAGGATAATGAGGATAGGATAGGATGGGAGGATCATGAGGAGAGGTGATGATGATTGAGATGATGATGATGATGATGTTTAAAATTATAATGATGGTTGTGAGGATGACTAGAAATAGGGAGAAGGGAGAAGCGAGCGGTAGGAGGAGGATGGAGAGGGGAAAGAGAAGGGTTGATATTTCCAAATAAAACATCCCTGATATTAAGAAAAAACAACAACAACAAAAACATCCCTTGACATTCCTGTGTGAGAGAAAGTGTCTTTTTGCTCTTAAGTTTGATTTACGTTTTTTAAATTTAAAGTTTCATCATCATAACCAATCTTTAACTCACTCATCATTTACTTCCATGACTAACTAATAAAAACAAAACATCACTGCTAAACAAAGATCTGGGTATATTGTATTTTTGTTCTAGATTATACTGGATGGTGAGTCTATTACTCCAACAAATATTAGATATATTCTGTCTTATTAATAAGATGCTGTGTGATAGCTTTGCCCAACAGTTTATGATAGATATATGATGCGTGTAGATATGTAATTATGTAATAATCGTGCGAATCGTTCGTACCCGTAATACGTACTTACGTGTCATGCACTTGGTACTGGTACATGTAGATTGATGTCATCCTTTTATATGTTCAGCTGTTGGGTTATAACGGTCTTCGTTTTTTTCCTTTGTGTGTCGTCTTTAAAGGGTCGCTACACACATACGCATTCGGATCTGAATGCGATGCGATTTGACGATGGAGTCATGATTCACGTGAATTCATGTATTGGGTTATAAGCGATAGTTTTGAGCGAAAATAGCAGAATTATTTTAAGCGGAAGTATTTCACGTGAATCATGATTCGCGTGGACCAGTCG
>JAGGCT020004180.1:0-27439 GCA_017654935.2 Phymorhynchus buccinoides
ACATAAGTACATTATAATGTGAAATATTTTAAGGCTGAAATATGGCTGGCGGTGAAGTTTTTAACATGTGTACAAAGCTTGAAGAGTCATTCAAATTCTTCACACCAACTTTGCCTTTAATTTGCGAGTTACTTTCTTCATTTCATCACTACTGACAGTTGAAGTAGAACTTGAAGGGCCTGGAACTGGTTTGATGGTTTTTGTCACCTCACTTAAAACTTCAGAGCCTTTGGAAGAACTTCGCGTCGAAGTTTTCGCAATCCAGCGAAGCAGCGCCATTTTTTTTGCTTCCAAGAAACGCGTGGGCTAGGCTTGGCAGCAGTGCATGTGCAAGCAGCATGGGTGGCGAGAAACAAAGGGAAATTACTCTGTGATTCATGATAGTTTTTGTCGTCTGCTTCAAGCATGGTAGTGAAAGAATAGGCCCAGTATATTTTGCTGATCGTTTCCCGCAAGCCGAAAATGGCTTCGACATTCTGATCGCGACGAACACGTTTGAGCAAGCAATCGGCTGAGGAGAAAAACTGTACATCACAATGACGTATTGACTGAAAAATGTATGCGTCAAACTTGAAACTTTTTGTACGTAATTTACGTACAGATCTGCGTAATCGGAAAACTGCAAAGAAGGGCAAAGTCTCAAAGACGTATGTTCTTATATGGGAGGGAGTCCTTTTAATGAGGAGGTTTCCCCCCCCCTTATAAGGGAGGTTCCACTGTAGTGAAATTTGAAAGTGTGTGTCTGTGACTGTGATAGAGTACATAGAACAAGAAATGTTTAAAAGTTTGATTGGAAATATTTGACTGTGTTTACAGGTGCAGCAGATCACCAAGATTCTCAACGCCCACATGGATTCCCTCCTGTGGGTTTTGACCGACAGACAGGTACTGTGCCTGTTACCTGTAGACACTCTTTCCTTTGACCTTAGTGCACACTTGAGGCTTTAATGCCGAAACATTCTCCTGCCCCTGTCTCTCTGCCCTGAGATCCCGATATGCCACCTACGGTAAAGGTGCCTCTGAACGATGATTTTTTGCAAGAAAAACGTCGAGATCATTAGAAAGACGGCCTTTTCAAGGATCGGTACACCTCACTTTGCTCTGGTTTCCTATAAATTAAGCCGTCAAAACGGGGATTCCTCCTTGGCGGAGATGCCGGTAGAGAGTAGCCATTTTTGGATGGGGTGGGTGGAGGTCACTCATTGTGGTTGAAGCGTTTTCTCTTCTTTGTGCAGTGCAGTACAAACACAAATTGGAGCTGTTTACTTTGTTGTGAGCGAAACTCTTTTAGATAGACTGTATACAAAATTAAAAAAAAAATATAAAAAGGCTTGTATTGCAAAAACATCCGTGCAAACGATTTGGTCTAAGCGCAGGCGGCTATTAGAAAAGACACGGCACACGCCCTTACTCTTTGGGTGAAAAGAATTTTTACTCTCCAGCACATCCGCCAAGGAGGAACCGCCGATTTAACGGTTTTTGATTTCAAGGAAACCAGAGCATAAGTGAGTGTTGCGATCTCTGTTAAGGGTGTTTTCCTGGTGATTTGGACATGTTTCTTACAAAAGCTCATCTCGTCAAGGGTGGCCCTTTAAGATTAAGCGTCCTTGCCTGTCATGAACTAGTAGTATTAATAGCCACAGAAAATTTATCTGCCCCTGACTTGTCGATAGGTGGCATGTGCAGTTTGGGCCTAAAATTATCGTCCTTTTGTGTCGGCAAGAAGTAGTATAAAGCCCCATTAGTCACGTGACATAAGTGTCTGATGGATGAATTCAAAGGATGTGTTGGAAGTGGTGGCGAAATTATAATATTATGTCCAGTATTTTTTTTGACCAAAAATCAAGATTTTGTTTTTCATTTTTGGCTCACGAAGTTAACATGAATTGAGTCTATATAAGTATGATAGTCTATGGTATGATAGTCTATAGTATGATAGTCTATAGTATGATAGTCTATAGTATGATAGTCCTATAGTATGATAGTTAGTTCGGTTGTGGGTGTCTGTGTGTGGGTGTTTGCCTCCCGTGGTCTATCTCCAAACTTTAACGTTGGCATTATTTTGAGGAAATAGAAGGCGTACATTTTTCAAACTTTCAATAGGGGGCACAAAAAAATAGATGCTTTATGCAAGCTTTCAAAGAGCCATAATGATTTGAATAATGAAATACTTAAAACAACACTGTAAAACAGACGACAAACAGATACGCATTTTAGATTAGTGGGTTAGAGAGTATTATCAATAGCAACATGAGTTAAGAAACTCATCAACAATGAAAGCCTCGTTGATAGCTCATTGGTAGAGTGTCTGTCTCTCATGCCAATGGTTCTAGGGTCCGATTCTCGGCACGGGCACTTTAAAATAGATTTTATTATTTTTAGTTGTATCCATTAACGATAGTTTCATTTCAGTACTTTAAAATTGTTTGGCTGGCAATCTTGTACTTTAGGACACCCCACTCTCAATCTTTCAGGGCTCCTCATTTTTGCTTGACCATAGAGAGGTATTTTCACCCCCCCAGGAAGCAGCTATAGAGGGTCTCTTCACCCCCATGGTGAAACTTATAGAGGGTGAAAATCAACCAGTCTAGAATGATCAAGTACTATCATGACCTGACCTTCACGCTTTGTGAGCTGATGAAAGTGGCAAGTTGGACCGCGCTATCAGCATGCACATCATGGCTTCGGCCCTGGTGACGTCATTTTGCAGACCTTGCTTCGACTCTTCTTTCTTCTTCTCAATGAAGTTCTGAAGGAAGTTACTGCTTCCTTTCAAAACGCTCACCAGATCTTTGTGCGCCCCTTACAGTGTTTAGCGCAGTCAGCCAAACCAGCGTCACTGACAGTAAAAAAAATTTGATTGGGTGATTTCGCGAAGTTGGCCGCCCGCGCAAACTGAAGGGACGCTATAAAGCAGTACAGCTTGCGTGCAGCAATGTTAAAGGAAACGCGCCCCAGCTATGTCGGCTTACAACGGATCGCTTTACACGGGCTGCGCATGCTTGAAGTAGGTCGCCTAGTACACTTGCACTGAGACTTGGAAAACACGGCGGCCTCACTTTGCCTCAAACTGAACGGATCTGTGTCCTTGACAACGCTCACTCGAAATTCAAAGCTGCCGGTAATGAAAATGCGGAGTTTGCTATTTCGAGTCGTAGCTGCGTAGCAGACACCCTAATTTCGTAGCATGCTACGCCAAAATCGTAGAGTAACCAGGTCTGTCACGCACTCGGCAGATTTATAGTGCGTCTCATAACCCTCGAGTAGTAATTATAGTGCGTCGTTTCACCCCCAGTACGAAGTTTTAATGCGTCTGTCACGCACATTTAACGCACAGAATGGGGAGCCCTGCCTTTTGTTGTTGTCCCACATGTGCCTGTTCGAGTGAGCCTTGAAGGCTTTGCCTCGTTTCTTACTATATTATTAGTCATATTATAAGGCGCAGGGATCTTGGTCTGGGAAAAGTTTTTTGCCTTATAGTCCCAAAAAATACGGTAATGGTGTGTAATGATGTTAAATGATTGAAATCAAAGCTGATGGCTAAAGGATGTTCCTGTCATATTTTAGGTAGACCGTTTTTGTTGTTTGTGGCAAGCCACAAACCTATATCTCACTTTGTCTGTCTGTCTGTCGGTCCAAAATTGTCGCAAATATTGTCCGCACGCCACAAACGATTGCGAATCCGCGCTTGTTATGACATTGGAAGTGAAAATAGTCTGGCTAAATATTGATTTTGTGTTTTTGTTGCATAAGATGCCCTTTGCTAAGTTGATGCAATGCAAAGTTATGTTTTACTGCACTCGCGCACACATACGCACACGCACACGCACACCCAAACACACACACACACAAAGTATATTATTTCGCTTATTCAATTTTTCCATCATGAATAAAATTTTGGACTTGACACACACACAGTCATTATTCTTTTTACTTGATAACTCCTTCTTTTTTTTAACTGTGAAGCAATATATAATAAAAAAAATGCTATGAAGATAATTATCGACTCATTCCACCTTGCATTTAAATTTTTTAAAAATGGTTGGGCAGAACAAAAAAAATGCTACCAGTTCTTGTAATGCCCTTTAAGCTTAAAGACCCTGCAACAAAATCACGGTTTTCACATGTTTTCCCTCTTATAGCTAGTTAAGGAATCTTAAGAAATCTCCTAGCATAAGAGGGAATGTAACATAAATGTGACAGTGCAGGGTCTTTATCATGGTGGTGTGTTTTTCTGAAAATGCTGTTCAGGGCACGAAGGACTTTTTCACGATGTGGCACGCACATATGCATGGTAGAAACTTCCTCTAGTTCAGCACGCTCCAGGCACATATGGGCAGTGACTTTGACTTGAATCAACAGTGCACTGCTATGTATGGTCTAAGGGAGCAAACTTATTTACTTATTCAGTGGAACCCTCCCTTATAAGACCTTCAAAAATAATCATCCAAAATGAGGTATTATAAGGGACTGGGGTCTTATAAGAGAGGGCACAAATGCTAATACTCTACAAAGAAGGGCAATGTATCAGAGAAGTAGGTCTTATGTGGGAGGGAGTCTTATAAAGGAGGTTCCAATGTATTCAGCAATCATTTAGCTCTTCTGAATGCTTTCCTTTGAGCAAAATTGGGCTAAATTAGTGACAAGCAGCTTTTGAAAAGACTAACTGAATGCACAGCCAATAGTGGCTAAGAGGCTAAAAACGCACAACATCATCAGAACAAGATGAGCATGTATTCCTGCATTTCTGGTGTGAAAAGGGAGAAAAATAATGAAAGAAACTTGTAGTTCTTATAGCTAGAGGTTTGTTCTGTCCAACAATACCAAACAGTAACATATGATATGCAAGCAAAGTATGCAAAAGTATAGTTGAAAATATATCGATTTTAGTACATCTGTGGTGAAAAGCTACTGGGAATTAGACAGTATAGGGTGAAAGAGTTAGGCCGTGCACACACATGAGCGGATATTCCATGCGGAAACCCGTGCTCAATCCATAAATAAGTGAAACAAAGAAGGGAAAAGATTTGCGCACGTGTCCGAATTTCCCCTATATGCGTAAACTTTATCCCTTTTATTCCACTTATTTAGGGTTTTCCGTACGGAACTTACCTGTCAAATGAACCCGGCCTTAATGTTCTTGGTAAATTCTTGTTGTTGCAGGCTCCCTGAACCGCCGTGTTGAAGACATGGGGAAGATGATGGAAAGCGAGCGAAAGGAGCAGGAGAGAAACTTCCGACTAGCTTACAGTTGAGGCCCTGACAGGGTTAAACTGCGGTCGAGGTGCTGGGCCCTCCTGAGGCCCCAACAAGGTTTGGAACTGGAATTTAAAACTGATGCCATTGGAACAATCGAAAACTGAAAATTCTATTTTATCATGGCAAAAGTTTATTTAGGTTTTTTTCCTTTATTTGCAATGGGAAAAAATGTGTCTCTCTTTGGTATATCATAACATGTGATGGTGCATGGGAAAAACCTACACAAGTCGCTCAGAATGTTTTTGAGCAAAAGCCAAAAAATAGTCAACAACCCCCAAAATATCAATTTTCTATTTAGGGCATATATTGTCTATTTTTATGTGTTCTGTCGGTATTCACAACATGAAAGACAATTTTGAATTATTTCTTTGTTTATTTTATTGTTTTCTAAATCAAGTCACAAAGAGGCAAAATTGTATCTTCTATGCCCGATTTCTGCAAATGATCTCTTTCGAATGCCAAACTTCAAATAATTATAAAATAAAAACTAGACAAGATAACTCAATTCGGTTTTCTGTGTATTAACAAGGAATCTTTGCTCCACCATGAAAAATTAAAATCTCAATTTATGCCAAAATTCCATTATGTCTGTTTTTCCCATGCACTGTCACATTAATAGTCACTGAAACAGATGCTCTTTAGATGCTCTTTCCCCTCTGTGTTGTAATTCGACGACAAGGAGATGTGTGAAATGATGCCTTATTTGTTTTTCTGTGAACATTGTAAGTGGAGAATAAAAATGGGCTCAGTTGCCGCAGTATTCAAAACAGGATTATGATTAAATTTAGTATTATTATGCCCAGTGTTCGGAAGCACATGTCTCTCATTTTTCCTCTCAAATAAAAGAATTAAAAATAATTGTCATTTTTGTCCCCGACTCAAACGTCTGAGAATTAAAACACCTAAAAATATTCGTCATTGTTTTTCCCACTCAAAAATCTGAAATAAACACTAACAAATATTTGTCATTTGTTTCCCACTCAAAAACCTGAAATAAACACCTGAAAACAGTTTTCCCGGATAGCAAGAATATTAAATCAAATTATTTTAAAGCGATTGTTTTCCTTTATGCTCTTTTTACCAACAGAAGACGTCCCTGATCAAAAGGAGAAATGTGTTTTACAGTCTTTTTCATTACCATTTTCCATAACTATTAGAGTGGATCTATCTATGTTAATAGGAATTGTTCGGAAATAATTAAGGGGAGTAATTTCATGGTGTATGGGAGTGATCTTGCCTAATTCAATCGGTCAAACTGGGGAAGCTACTCTACCATCAGGTAGATCCCCAGCTCTCGCCTCGTGTGTTTGAGTAGACTTGCATCACTTAGAACACTGTGCGTCATTCTAAATTTTAATTTATATTTTTATGTCACATTTTGCAAGTTCTATCGGTTTGCCCCTCATTTTTCTAAAAAAAACACCCAAAGTTTGCAAGTCGCTGACTCGCATCCTGCGGTTTCAAGCTTCGACGCCATTGCCATTGTTGCTATGGTTTTGACCGAGTAAGTCGAGGTAATTAACTCTGATTTTCATGAAGTGCTCTCCCCTAGTTTTTTTCTCTCCAGAAAATCGTCTATTGTTATGTTGTAGTGAGTGGCAAAGCTAGTATCATATACATGTCAACATTGTCATCGTAGATCAGTCTGTTTTTCTTTTGTTTTTAAGATGTACCAGTAGCACTTAATGATGGTGTGCTTGGATTTTGGATTTTTTTATTTTATCTTTTTGTCCCCATCCACTCTCATGTTTTATAATCTGTCTCTCTTTGTTAGTGATTGTATTCATTTCTTTGAATTACTGTACAACATGCTTTTTTTGTCTAAGATTGACTCTCTCTCTCTCTCTCTCTCTCTCACTCTCTCTCTCTCCTCTCTCTCTCTCTCTCCTCTCTCTCTCTCTCTCTCTCTCTCTCTCGGCCGATTTTCCACCTAGTGATGAATCAATTCTGAAACATTTTTTATCTTATATCTTTTTTTTTTAAATCTTTTTTTTTGTATTTTGTAGATTTTGTTTCCTTATTGATTTTTGCCTTTTTCATTGTGTTTTTGAGGGTCGGTTGAAAAAAAGCCGGTTGTGCTTATTCCGTTTTTTTCCCTCATTAAAAAACATTTGTTCGTTCGTTCTCTCTCTTGTCATGTCAATTAATCATTTGAGGATTTTATTGATAATGTTTTCACCATAAAATGGAGAAATGATAAGGCGAATGTGTTTGATTTTAAAGTACAGTGTTCTAAATGCACACGTGAGTGGTTGAAATTTTGTTTGTGAGGATGCAGTTTACTCCACATTTCATATTTTGTCACTTTGAAATAACGTGAAATATGTTGTTTGATCAATAAATGCATAACAGCGCCATTTTGTAGTTGTGTGTTTCACTCTTGTGTGTGTGTGTGTGTGTGTCCCGTTTCTAATAAAAGAGATCGAGTTGAATGAACTTCAATATAATTGTTGAAATCTTGTAAATTTTTGCTTAGTTATTTGCTAAATACATGCACACTCTTCTTCTTCTTCTTCTTCTTCTTCTTCCAATATAGTTGACAAAGTCAGTTCTGACCATTATTGACCACACATGCATGCATACTTTGAAAGCATGCATGCTCACACACACACACACACACACACACAACATGTCCATAGATGTATGCATGCACACAAAAACAAAAACAAATAAATAAAAGAATAACTTGCAGAGCAAAACAGCCACATTTATTTAACAAATGGAACTGGGCATCATAATTCACCATGCGCAAAGCAGACGTAAGTCGAACGATTTGTCACTTCACATGAGGAATGGAAAACTCAGTACATACAGGCATGGGAATTGTCAGCGAATTTGTGGATTTCCGCGAAAAAAACAAATTTAGGGCAAAGTTTTGGTTACTAAATACTTAAAGTTTTATGATAATATTATATTTTAACGCTGTAAAAATAAGGAGGGGGGGATTTTCAGAGTTTTTTTTGTCTCTGACAATTCCCATGCCTGAACATATGAGAGAGAGTATGGGCTGTGTGTACGAATGTATTGGTGCATTCCTTCCTGTTGCTTGTTTACATTTTCATTAGTTTCTGTGAGGGTGAGGTGTTATCAGAGAGTGACAGTGCTGGTGAACGAGGGTGGATGTCTTTGTGAGTGAGAATCATGTTATTTTTGTTACTTTATTTCTTTGCATTGGAATGTTGGTACATGTATGACTTTCTTGCTGATTTTAATGCATGTTTTTCGTCTTATAATGTTGCTTTTTTAAAGCGCACCGAGCATACTACTGTATGGATTTTAGCGCTATATGAAATAAAATTATTATTATTATACGTATTTCGGTCATTTCAGGTCATTTTTGTTTATTTAGCGTCACAATTGGCGTTTTATCTTTGCAAATTGTTGTTTTATAGCTTTGCTACACAATGCAGCTTGTCTTGATCAACTGGTAAGTCCAACACACCGAAGTTGACCAATTTTGACTTATGTCTTTATAGATGTCTTGCGCACGGCGATATGAGACTTTGATATGCACAGATGCAGACACATAGTAACATACACAAACGTACACACATTATCTTCTCTCTCACACACACACGCTTTTCAATCTGCCCTGGTTCTCATTAACTCTTCTAGCACCATGGGCGAATATATTGTCAGTGAAATTCAGAAACCTTGTATCTCAATATTGGTAGTTTTGAGAAAAATGAATTTTTTTTTATTTTTAATTAACCGCGTTGACCACAATTGATTAACTATGATGAATATGTTGTTCAAGACGTAAGTTTAGTCCTGTGAACATTTCTGTTTTCTTTTTTTTTATACTTGAAAAGAACGAATATACAAGGTTTTTGTCCTTAACTAGATCTGAATTTGATACTTGCAAGTTTGTCTTCAATTTACACAACCTCATTTACCCCAGATAGAAAGGTCGTTAGAGATACAAGCTTTTGGTGGAAGGTGGCGGGAATAATTAAAGAGCTGTCTATATATATCTAACTCAAAAATCGAAAACTACGAGGTACTAGGTTTTTGAATTTCACAGACGATATTCGCCCAGCGCATCACACTTCACTCCCACCAAATGCAAATACATTCACTGCCAAGTGACCTGCCATGTGTTTGTCTATTTTCCGAGCTTACCGGTATGTCAGTGACTTTTCCCTTAAAACAACACTTGTGCACTCAAAAAAAATAGTTAACCCCCTCTCTTGTCGGTTGAGATGCAACAAACAACCAAGAACTTCAAAAAAATACATGGCGCTAGAAGAGTTAAGGCTCAAGCCGTGTGTCAAAGCAAAAATTATCGCTAAGCATCCTCCACCAATAGTGTTGAAAAACCCAATATCTTGTTCAAGCTTATGAGGCGCTCTCTCTCTCTCTCTCTCTCTCATAAGACCTATGTTGGTAATGACAATAAATATCAATTGTCAATTCTCTCTCTCTTCTCTCTCTCTCTCTCTCTCTCTCTCTCTACTCTCCTCCCAAAGCCTCCAACATGTGTGCCCCCATCAGCATTGGTGCACCTTTTCCTGGTATACCAGGATTTCGTGTTTTTTTTTTTTTGAATTTTATCAGAAAAGGAATTTTCTTTTTTTTTTAATTTGTCAAACAAGATCTTTGTGTGTCCTACTGTATTTTTCAAACACTTTAAAATAAACATTTGTATAAATTGTGGAAAAAGCAAACTAAAATTACCTTCATAAATCAATTTTTGCTTCAGCTGCAGGAGGGGACATTACCCCTGGACCCCGGCCTTTCAGGTTTTTTCATTTTGTGTAGTTGCACCCATGCATCAGTCACGACCGATTATGATTTCCAGATGTGTGCGTGTGTATATTATATATATATATATAGCATGAAAGAAAAATCTCAGTGAATAGCCAGCTCCGTACCCCTACTCTGAAGGACTGAAAAGTTAGTGCATTTGAAATGCAGAATAGTTTGCTTTGATAAAGCTTTTCTGTGTCCAATGTCTTTATTTGTGAACCTCAGAAACAAAACCAGTTAATGTTAACTTTGAGTAATGTTCGTGTTCAAAAAATAAAAAAATTAAAAATTAATATTTTTTTTAAAAATTAAAAAGTTATATAAATTGTGCTGATTTACTTTTTTCTCCCAATGGGGGAGGGACAGTGCCTTATGCAAAGACAGCTGTTTCGATCTGAGAAGATTTCATCAGTTTGCATGATTGGCCTGCAAATTGACTGTCCAGTGGATGCCTAACCTGAGCAAAAAAGACATTCTACAAGAGAATGGTGTCCTCTCTGCATCAAATCGAAAATCCACAATAAAAGCAAACCAGCACAAAGTTAAACCAGAAATAGTAAAAATCTTATGAAAATCTTATGTAAAATGAACAAAATAATAATGTTCTGAAATTTTAATTTCAAAACCTAATAGACATGACTAGGGAGGGCTAACTACTGAGATGGTATCCAAATTAAGGATAAAAATAGCATGAAAGAAAAATCTCAGTGAATAGCCAGCTCCGTACCCCTACTCTGAAGGACTGAAAAGTTAGTGCATTTGAAATGCAGAATAGTTTGCTTTGATAAAGCTTTTCTGTGTCCAATGTCTTTATTTGTGAACCTCAGAAACAAAACCAGTTAATGTTAACTTTGAGTAATGTTCGTGTTCAAAAAAAATAAAATTAAAAATTAATATTTTTTTTTAAAATTAAAAAGTTATATAAATTGTGCTGATTTACTTTTTCTCCCAATGGGGGAGGGACAGTGCCTTATGCAAAGACAGCTGTTTCGATCTTGAGAAGATCTCATCAGTTTGCATGATTGGCCTGCAAATTGACTGTCCAGTGGATGGCCAACCTGAGCAAAAAAGACATTCTACAAGAGAATGGTGTCCTCTCTGCATCAAATCGAAAATCCACAATAAAAGCAAACCAGCACAAAGTTAAACCAGAAATAGTAAAAATCTTATGAAAATCTTATGTAAAATGAACAAAATAATAATGTTCTGAAATTTTAATTTCAAAACCTAATAGACATGACTAGGGAGGGCTAACTACTGAGATGGTATCCAAATTAAGGATAAAAATAGCATGAAAGAAAAATCTCAGTGAATAGCCAGCTCCGTACCCCTACTCTGAAGGACTGAAAAGTTAGTGCATTTGAAATGCAGAATAGTTTGCTTTGATAAAGCTTTTCTGTGTCCAATGTCTTTATTTGTGAACCTCAGAAACAAAACCAGTTAATGTTAACTTTGAGTAATGTTCGTGTTCAAAAAATAAAATTAAAAATTAATATTTTTTTTAAAATTAAAAAGTTATATAAATTGTGCTGGGGGCTATTCACTGAGATTTTTCTTTCATGCTATTTTTATCCTTAATTTGGATACCATCTCAGTAGTTAGCCCTCCCTAGTCATGTCTATTAGGTTTTGAAATTAAAATTTCAGAACATTATTATTTTGTTCATTTTACATAAGATTTTCATAAGATTTTTACTATTTCTGGTTTAACTTTGTGCTGGTTTGCTTTTATTGTGGATTTTCGATTTGATGCAGAGAGGACACCATTCTCTTGTAGAATGTCTTTTTTGCTCAGGTTGGCCATCCACTGGACAGTCAATTTGCAGGCCAATCATGCAAACTGATGAGATCTTCTCAAGATCGAAACAGCTGTCTTTGCATAAGGCACTGTCCCTCCCCCATTGGGAGAAAAAGTAAATCAGCACAATTTATATAACTTTTTAATTTTAAAAAAAATATTAATTTTTAATTTTATTTTTTGAACACGAACATTACTCAAAGTTAACATTAACTGGTTTTGTTTCTGAGGTTCACAAATAAAGACATTGGACACAGAAAAGCTTTTTATCAAAGCAAACTATTCTGCATTTCAAATGCACTAACTTTTCAGTCCTTCAGAGTAGGGGTACGGAGCTGGCTATTCACTGAGATTTTTCTTTCATGCTATTTTTATCCTTAATTTGGATACCATCTCAGTAGTTAGCCCTCCCTAGTCATGTCTATTAGGTTTTGAAATTAAAATTTCAGAACATTATTATTTTGTTCATTTTACATAAGATTTTCATAAGATTTTTACTATTTCTGGTTTAACTTTGTGCTGGTTTGCTTTTATTGTGGATTTTCGATTTGATGCAAGGAGGACACCATTCTCTTGTAGAATGTCTTTTTTGCTCAGGTTAGCCATCCACTGGACAGTCAATTTGCAGGCCAATCATGCAAACTGATGAGATCTTCTCTCAAGATCGAAACAGCTGTCTTTGCATAAGGCACTGTCCCTCCCCCATTGGGAGAAAAAGTAAATCAGCACAATTTATATAACTTTTTAATTTTTAAAAAAAATATTAATTTTTAATTTTATTTTTTGAACACGAACATTACTCAAAGTTAACATTAACTGGTTTGTGTTTTCTGAGGTTCACAAATAAAGACATTGGACACAGAAAAGCTTTATCAAAAGCAAACTATATATATATATATATATATATATATATATATATATGTGTGTGTGTGTGTGTGTTCTTTCTCTCTGTCTCTCCCTCTCTCTTTCTCCATCTCTTTCTTTCTCCCCCCCCCCCCCCTATGCCCTTTCATCCCCCCCCCCCTCTGCCCCCCCCTCTCTCCTTCGCTCTCTCTGCCTTTCTCGTAATATTGTTTTACATTCACATATTGTTTTGGGAATTTGTGAGCTCGTATGACACCCCCCCTCCCCGAGAATTTGTGAGTGCATAAATGGCGTGCGTATTGAAAGGGTGAGGTGTGTGGGGGTCTGTTTGTCCATGGCTTTTTTTAATTTTTTTTAATTTTTTTTTTTATCCCCTTCTTTGAAATTGTGTCAATAATGTATGTGAAATACTACATCCGTGGGATGAACGGCGTGAGTTGGTGGGGTTTTTTTAATTATTTTTTTTTGGGGGGGTTTCCTCCTCTCGTAATATTGTAAAGCGCTCTGAGGATGATTTTTTATCATCGAAGAGCGCTATAGAAGCTTTATTTATTATTATTATTATTGAAGTTGAAGAGGAGGCAACAGCTATTCTTGGAGGCAGGTTGTCTCGCCGCCAGTCTTTGTTCACAGTGGAGATGCTTTGCCAAGATGGACATCCCCATTCTCTCAGCCAAGGGAACGTTAAAGACGGTGTTGGAGAGGGTAGCCTATCCAGAGCCAGTGAAGTTGACAAATCCATGAGGCTGAAGCATTCAGAGCAAGGGCAAATGCCTCCCACAACTGTTCCATCGCACACAATGTCGAGCTATTTAGTTAAAAGACTGAATCTATAAATCTTAGATGATAAAACAAAATGCACCAAGGATGTCCCTATAAAATGTTAGGCTGTATGCTCTATACATAGTATTTTAAATATACCTCTTCCTTCAGATTAATTGTAAAAAAAACCTTTCTTTGCTGAGCAGTATCGTACAACACATTAGGCGAATGGTTAAAGGAAGAAGAAAATGTTCTTAAATAATTCACTTAGTATCGCAAACATAAATAAAATCGCCAATGAGTGAACATCTAGCAATTTCCACTGAATGTAACTAACTTAGTCACACTCACATACTACAACATATTCTTGACTGTTATTTATGAAAAGTTACTTATGGTAAACTAATGTTGGCTTGAAAAAAACTTCTGAAAATATAGATAAACTAAATTTTCCTCCCGAAACGGCTGTGCTCCCAATGCAGGGTCATAGTCAAGAATAAACACCAAGCTGTGCAATGATTTACTGTACTGACGGACGTAGCAGCCGGCCAATCTCATGTGGAAACAAATAATAATGAGCATTTCATAGCGCTTATTCTCCTTACGGGGCTCTAAGCGCTTCACAAAGAAGTTAAAAACCTGAGCAAAAAATAAAAATAACACTAATCATAGGGAACAACACAAAACGAAATCACAACTACATTTATGTCAACCTCCCCACCCCCCTCCCTTTCACTCTCCACCAGAATCTCAACCAGTGCCGCATCCAAGTCGCCACCACACCCAGAACCCGCGAGGAGACCACGCCTGTGCCGTGCCATCCCGCGATGCCCCATCCCGAACTACTGGGCGACCTCTCACCTGAAGAGCCAGCCTAGTCACCCCAGCACTCACCGATCCCGACAGAGGAAACTTACTTTAGCTAAGTCCTTGTGACAGTGCAAATACTAATACCTCTCCTGGACACTTGATAAAAAGTATTCTAAGTGACCCTTACGGCTTGGGGCTAATCTTTTCAGACAAACAAAAGTCTTGTATAATCCTTTCGGATTTCACTCTTCATACATATTTTGTTTGGGCGCCGTTGAGCTGCTTAATCTGTTATTCAGATTTGTGAGTAAATAAAATACAAGTGTACAAATAATTCTCACCCTTTGGTCAGACGGATGAGAGTGGAAGTTTTGTAATAGTCATGTAAAAACCTACTTCTCTCTGTCTGTCAATTAGAGCAAATCTACCACTTGTATTTCCTTCAATCATACGAGCCAGAACCCGGGCAAAAATATAGATCTATTAAATGAAAAGGGGCCAGGAAGTCGCTCATCTCCCACACCCTAGAGAAGTGGGCTCAAAGGAACATGTTCTCATTGAAAATGTAATACTTTAAAGGTCTTCCCTAGAGACTTCACCTTTAGCCCATTCCCTCGTCACAGTCTTCACAGATGCCTTAGTAGTCATCAATGAAACCTAACCAAAATCAAAAACATATTTAGAGGGCAAAAGTAAATAGTTGTGCTATTGTGCTATATCAGTGGAAGAAAAACTAATATACAAATTATTTACAAATGACCCAGCCTAAGCCAGCCAAGACATGCTCGGCGAGACCCAACGTGAAGCTGAATCAAGCAGGAAAAAAGATGTGTGTGTGTGTGTGTGTGTGTGTGTATGTGTGTGTTTGTGTGTGTGTGTGTGTGTGTGTGTTAGTTAGTGTGTGTTAAGGGTGGGTGGGTGTTGGTTTGTAGCCTATGTGTGTGTTTGCTCTTCTTGTAACTATGTTTGCCCACCAACACAGATTGTGTTAGACCTTGTGTAATTCTTAGGCCTAATATATGGAACTATTTTTTTATGTTCTGAAGTAAGAGGTTGGGGATCAAAACACAGAAAAAAATCCTTATTATCTCGTCAGACGTAAGACGTGTGTAAGACGCTTGAAAATTCGCTGCAAACTAGATTTTGGGCGTTTGTGATACTATATGCGGTCGAGGTCCGAAGTCGGGCATAAAAAAGAAACAAACAAAATAAAACAAAAACCTACTCTACGAAGATGACCCAGCAAGTCGGGTCTCGCTCATCGCGGAGCCCCCGACATGATGCTGAGTCGGCAGGAACACCTAAACTAGGGGGGGGGGGGGGATTTGCATCTTGATGGAGGACTAGAACGTGCCGGCTGAAGAAACAGACACAGCCTCCTCAGGTAACGAGTTCCAGTCTTTGAGTGGTGCGCGAAAAAAAACAACTTCTCCACACAGAACTGCATGGCATATTCAAGCATGGGTCTGACAAGGGTCAGGTATGCTTTCTCCCCCAGTTCTGATGAGCAGATCTTCAACCATTTCGTAGTCGTAGAAAGCCCAGCATTCTGTTTGCCTTTGATGTTATGGCCTCATGCAAGTCCCAGCTGATGTCCTTCTGGATGGTGATACCTAGATACTTCACTGAAGTCACTGTGTCCAGGGTGTGGCCATGCAGGTCATAGCTGTGGTGGAGTGGTGTTCTGCTCCTTGACACAGGTAGGACAACTGATACACTTTTTGGGATGGAATTCCATATCACAGTGCTGTGTGTCCGTCTCAATATAAAGCCAGTGTGTGTCAGAAAAGACAGAGAGTGGACGCAGAAATCGATTCAGATGACGATTCAATCAGAGACCAAAAAGACGAGAAAGAAGAAGGAGAGACAGGTACAAGTGATGACGATTCAGACACGGCAGAAAAACTCCTAGGCATTGACGTTGAACAAGACAACATTTATGAGGAGATTGCCTTGGCATTTGACAATCAAGTCGAACCTAGGGGACCACCTATTTCAGAAAAACTGGCAACCATTGTGGAAGACAAATTCGGATCTAAACTTCATGACAAAAAACTGAAAGCAAAGCTTGAGAAATACCCCATCCCTGAAAACTGCAACAGTTTGCGTGTCCCTCAAACAAATATGAAAGTGCTCAGAGCCCTTAGGCCACACATAAGGAATGCTGACCATCGCATGAGTAACACCCAGCAAACGCTGTCAAAGTCGGCCGTGGCCTTGACACGTTCAACCGACATACTGATTTCGGTCAGGGAACACTTGGCAAACCCGAAAGGGGAGAACACAAAGGAGGCACTTAAAGAGTGCATCATTCACATTTCGGACGCTCTTGCACTCATTGGCCATGCCAGCAGAGATGTATCCCAGAAACGGCGGGAGATGCACAGATCGTCACTTTCGTGTGACCTCTCTGACCCACAGGTGGCCATGACTCCTGATCTGCTGTACGGCCCTGACCTATCCAAAGCAATGAAGGAGGCCAAGGAAGACAAACAATTAAATGAGGACATCAGAGCACAACAGAGGTCACAGAAGGGGCAGTACCACCAGCCTCACCACTATCAACCTCGCTACAACCCCCAGCCCGGCCCTTCTTTTTTAGGAAAGGGGAAGCAGGGGTGGAAACCCAAATGGAACCAAGGGGGGAGTCAAGGCCACCGACTGACTTGGAAAAAAGGTCAGGGGAAAAACAACCGCTACTGAATGTAACAGACCCGCCGCCACTTCCAGATGGGAATGAGGTCAGTACCTTTGAACTTAGCTTGCCCTTGTTAGTAGACTATTTGGAAACAAAGCATACACTGTTTAGGGCAGGGAGTGTGAAAGAGAAATTACATGTGTGGACGAACTTTACTTCTGACTCAGAGATTTTGGACACTGTTAGTGGCATAAAAATTAACTTTGAGGAAACCCCTGATAATATTTCAGTAACTAAACAAAGAACGTTCTCAGAGCATGAGAACCAAGCCATTGACTTAGAAATAGAAAATCTCTTAAAGAAACAGGTGATAAAAGAAAGTGTGTTTGAAACAGGACAAGTAACTTCTCCTATATTTGTTAGAGAAAAGAAAGATGGATCATTTCGAATGATCCTAAATTTGAACAAAATTGAATGAGATAGTAGAATACAAGAAATTCAAGATGGAAACAGTGCATACTGCTCTCAATCTCGTCACTCGCAACTGCTTTTTTGCCTCAATTGATCTTAGGGACGCCTATTATGTCATACCTGTGCATGAGGAATTCCAGAAATATCTAAAGTTTACGTGGAGAAATAAACTGTACTCCTTTCAGGCAGCTGCAATGGGACTCAGCCCAATACCTAGAATATTCACAAAGCTACTGAAACCTATTTTGGCTCACTTGCATTCTATGGGTCATATGATTACATCCTTTATAGATGACAGCCTCATTGTAGGGGGAACTGAGACAGAAGTCATTAGCTGTGTTAAAGACACTATCACTATCTTAGATAAATTAGGTTTTTGTGTGCATGGCAAGAAATCACAGTTCATACCTGTGCAAGAAATCACGTACCTGGGGTTCAAGATTAACTCTACAGAAATGTCAGTCGCACTCACAGACGAACGGAAACAAAAATTATTTGATTCCTGTGAAGAACTGCTTACAAACTTAAAGGTTTCTATCAGGACACTAGCGATCTGCATTGGGCTAATGGTCTCTAGTTTCCTAGCTGTGCCGATGGGGCCCCTACACTACAGAGCTTTAGAACAAGACAAATGTGCCGCACTGGAACACCACAAGGGTAACTGGGAGAAACCCACCACTGTCTCATCCAAGGGGAGGGAAGAGTTACAATGGTGGAAGACAAACATTCACAGCCAAAAGGCGCCGATTCAGAGAGGAGACCCAGTCATAACCATGAAGACAGACAGTTCTCTAACAGGCTGGGGGGCCTGGGGTTGTTGACACCAACATACAAACAAAAGGTTTGTGGAGTCAAGCAGACAAACAAGAACACATAAATAGTCTGGAACTATTTGCTATTTTACTGGGTCTGAAATCGCTGTTGAGAGACAAACGAGACAAACGAGACATTCACATCAGAGTGATGAGTGACAATACAACGGCCGTGAGTTGTATTAACAAGATGGGGTCAAATCGGTCACAGAAACTCAATGATTTGTTTCAGCAGATATGGCATTGGTGTGAAGACAGAAATCTGTGGCTTAGTGCCGCCCACATTGCTGGAGTTGACAACACTGAAGCAGATACTTTGTCGAGAAAGGGGCACATTGACACAGAGTGGAAACTGGACTCAAATCTCTTGTTTCAAGCGCTTGATATTCTGGACACAAAGCCTGATGCTGACATGTTTGCCTCTAGGATTAACTTTCAATTTCCCAGGTACGTGTCTTTCTTACCAGACCCAGAAGCATGGGCCATTGACGCTTTTAGCATCAACTGGACTACTCTTATGGTGTATTGTTTTCCACCTTTCAGCATTCTACCCCGGGTGGTGGCAAAACTCAGGAACGATCGAGCAAGAGGAGTGATTGTGGCACCAGTGTGGACAAACCAACCCTTTTGGCCTGCGCTAATGAGAGTCCTAGTAGCACAGCCTGTTCGCTTATCGGCCAGAAACAAACTACTGACACAGCCAAGTCAAAAGGAGACTCTACACCCGTTAAGAAAAACACTAGCTCTGTTAGTATGCAAAGTGTCAGGGATAGATTCAGAACACAGGGACTTTCTGAAGACACAACCAACATTCTCATGTCCTCATGGCGACCCGCCACAAAACACATGTACGACGTGTACATTCAGAAATGGCAACGGTACGCTAGTGAACAACAAGTGGATCCGATTTCGCCGCCTCTAGCCACAGCTATTAACTTTCTAACCTCACTGGTTGTTGCTGGTTACTCTTACAGTGCAGTAGCCACTGCTCGCTCGGCACTCAGTTGTTTTCTGTGTCACTATGACGGAACACCGTTTGGTCAGAATGAACTTGTTAAGAGGCTCATGAAGGGGGTGTTTGAAAGAAATCCGTCATTGCCCAAATACCATGAAACATGGGATGTCAATGTGGTGTTGACATTGCTGGAAACTTGGACTCCTAACGACAAGCTAACCCTTAAAGAACTGACCTTAAAACTTGCTATGTTAATCGCAATTTTGTCTGGACAAAGATGTCAAACATTGGCAATGTTAGACATTCAATGTATGTGTTTAACGGACGAAAAGTGTACATTCTATGTAAATAGCTTGCTAAAACATTCTAGACGAGGTAGCCATCAGGCACCGATTGAATTATTCAGTTTTAAAGAAAACAAAACATTGTGTGTGGTGCAAACTTTGAAGGAGTATCTGCGACGCACAAAAGACATCAGAGATGAGAATACCACCCGTCTCTTCATCACACTACAGGCGCCGCACAAGCCGGCTAGCAGTGATACCATCGGTCGCTGGTTAAAGTGGACTCTGGAATGTGCTGGAATAGACATTACACGGTTCAGTGCTCACAGCACGAGGGCGGCAAGCACGTCAGCAGCGAAGCAAGCCAATGCACCCATTCATGTCATCATGAAAGCAGCTGGCTGGACTAACTCCACCACGTTTGCCAAATATTACAACAAGAGTGCTGGAACCAGTCTCAACATGGGCCAAGTAATCATAGACCGTTTTGTCCAACGGACGTAAGGTGAGCTTTCTGCTAATGTTTGTATTGATAACTGAAAGGCTCTATGTTGTTATTTCTGCTGCTTCGACCCACTGGCTCTCAAATCTCCTATGTACAGTGTACGGTTATGGGCTGAGCAAGAATTGAATACAATAAGGCGAGACTTACCTCGTAAGGTGATGCCGTTTGTAGATTCTTGCGAAGCAATAATAACCGGGAACGTGGTACATAGGCCCACCCATTTAAGGAAGGAAGGCACTTCGTGCCAAGGAAAACAGTTGTTACCCACCCAAGAAACAGTGAACACGAACACAGGCTGTGTATAATGTACAAAGGAAGCACACCAGGCGAAGGGACCATCATAACACTGGATTATTTGTCTATCAATTCTTGGATTCAGTGTCTCTTCGCAGCAGCTCTCAATACTGAGTGGGATACCGCGCCAAATCTCCTATGTACCACGTTCCCGGTTATTATTGCTTCGCAAGAATCTACAAACGGCATCACCTTACGAGGTAAGTCTCGCCTTATTGTATTCAATTATATGACCGAACTTGTAAGCTAGAGTGACTTCTCCTTGGTGTCAGATAACGGAAGTCAATTTTGCATGACGATGTGAATCAGCCATTTTTAAAATTAGAAGTTTGCAGTTTGATCAGTTTCTCTTGTGTTCTCCAGTCTTGTCTGTTAGTTATTATTTGTTAGTATTTCTACTTTTTTTGTTTTGCACTCTCCCCAGTCTTTTTTTTTCTCTCCAAAAGGAGCCAGAATTTTCATCTTATTCAGTTATTGACCGTGGGCCCTCAAGAGAAGAAGAACTTCAGTTCAACTTACTCGCGCCATTTATTATAATCTAACCCTCTTATCATATCATATCATATCATGGCACTGTAGGCTTTTCAGCCTTTTGCCCTCTAGATTGGTTCTATTTGTTATTTATGTTGTATCGGCATTGCCGATCGACTACTTAGGCAGTCGTGTTTTATTTATCTAATTTATTTAAATTTACTGAATACACAATATTTTGAAAATATCGATCTAATGAGTTTTTGAATGCATTTAGTGACGATGCATTTACTGCTTCATTTGGAAGATTATTCCATGCGTTAGTAATACGGTTAGTGAAAAAGGTTTGTGCAAATTTAGTATTAGTAGGTTTTTTTATTAGTTTAAAAGTATGTCCGTGGGTTCTTTCATCCTCACACAGAGTTAGTAATTGTTTTGTGGTAGTATACTGTATAGTCATAAAAACCATGGAGAATTTTGTATACTTCTATTAGATCACCTCTAAGTCTTCTGTATTCTAGGCTTGGTAGTTTTAAGTACGTCAGTCTTTCCTGATAACTCATATTGCTTGTGCCCTGAATTTTCTTTGAGAACCTTCGCTGCACCCCTTCAACTAGATCAATATTCTTTCTTAGGTGTGGGCACCACACTGGGTTTCCATACTCTAGAACAGGTCTTACTAGAGTTTTGAATAGAGGAACCATAATATCTTTAGACTTATTAGTAATTGTTTTGACTAGTAATCCTGAAATCCGGTTTGCTTTTAGTACAGTATTATTTATGTGAGGCTCAAAAGACAGACCTTGGTCTACAAATACCCCAAGATCCTTTTCAACTGATGTAACTTCCAGCGTTCTTCTTTCTTTACCTTCCTTTATGGAGTATTTATGCATGGGATTTTGTTTACCTAAGTGCATAACTTTACATTTCTCACTATTAAATTTCATTAGCCATGTATCCGCCCATGCCACCAAGTTGTCAATGCATCTTTGTACTTCTAGTTTTGATTCTTCACTGCTATCTACGTTTGCATATGCCTTTGTATCATCTGCAAAAATTTTAACCTTGCACTCCACTTGCTCCGGTAAATCATTTATAAAATACAAAAACAGGACGGGCCCCAGGACACTACCCTGAGGGACTCCGCTGGTTACCTTTATTGAATCCGAATTAAAACCATTAATATTGACTTTTTGACTTCTCTCTCTTAAGAAATCATCCAACCATGTCAAGAGGCTACCTCCCACCCCATAAGATTTCAGCTTATGTAGGAGATGGCGATGCGACACCGTGTCGAACGCCTTCTGCAGGTCCAGATAGACGGCATCTTCTTTCTTCTTCTTTCCTGTAGAGCAACCACAGTCACTTCTGACTATTCTGTCGCTGTAACTTTAGGGGAATCTGCGGAAATGCACACTGAGGTACTACTGAGAAGAAGAACAAAAAAGTTGACAGTAGAAGAAGACAGAAAGCCTGGCCCAGCCAGCCAGGTTCCGCTAATCGGCCCCTAACGTGATGCCGTGATGCCCTCAACTTCAACTGTTCACCTTCAAGGGCCAATTCATTTCCTGACCTCTCACACCACCCCACTCCCAAATCTTGTAAAATGAAAGAGAAATCACCAATTGACGGTGATTTGACCCCTCATTTTGTGCACCCATGGGTCATCTGACCCTTGGAATTTGTAACAAAATTTATTTTCAGTGTAATTGCCTAATGGTCACTACAGTGACACATTACTATTACTATTTACTGGCCCATTATTTTGGAAATTGATCCATCATTTTGTGTAAGCAGGGGTCATAATCATATGAACCCGTAACAGTGATTTAAAAATACTAACCCAGTATAGCCGAACTAATATTATTATAAAAAAATTATTTTCTAACAGAGTAACAAAGTTTTGGAATACTCTTCCTGCACATATTAAACGAGCACAGAATCTAACACAATTCAAAAACCTCCTTGGTGGATACACCAACATATCAAAACTACAATACGAGCATGACTAAAAGGCAGATTTGCCGAAAACAAAATACAAAAACCTCTCAGCTGTGCAAAAGTTCAAACAAAAATGACAGGACAGTGAAGAGGCCGCGAGGCCTTATGTCCTAACTACCTGACCTGAGAGAGAGAGACGCTCTGAAATTTAAGCCCACTTATACAATGCAAATGAACTGTGCATAGGTATAGCACTGCCATAACATACTCTCAGTCTCATGCATTGATGCAAACACAAATGTGCGCGAAAGCGTGCACAAGCACAACATGCATGCGCACGCACACGCACACACACACACACACACATGATGTTGCTAAGCTAGTACCACACATACGTGCGCGCGACATTGCTAAACAAGTACCAGTACAAGAACAGAACAAAAACGAGAGACAGAAACAGACCGACAGAGACAAAGATAGACTGAGAAAGCCATGGACAAAGACATACAGGGGACAACAGACAGAGGGGCAGGGCAGAAACTGAGTTAGTTGGGGTAATGCAGTCGGAAGAGGTGAGTTTTCAATGCGGTTTTGAAAGACCATTCTGATCGGATTTCACAAACGATTTGCTCATTTAGGCAAGGAATTCCACTGAGTTGGAGTAGAGAAGCCATTGTTCCTGGTGTCACCAAAAATGTTTCTTCACCTTACACTACAGTCACTGCTACTGTGCTAGAATGGTACTATGCATGCACGCCACAACTGTAATGTTTTTTTGTTTGTTTTGTTTTTGACAACTGTGATGTGAAGTGTTAAAAAATATAGTGGTTTAAGTGCTCGTCAATATAGCCCTTTCCCGAAACTCGATCAATTAGCGTTATCTGCCCCTGCTCTGGTGTGTCGCAGGTGATTTCCGGGCAAAGTGCTTGTTAAAGTGCACAAACTACCCACGGAAAACTCACAAACCATGACGGATTACGAGCTAGTGACTCAGACTTACCAACTGAGCTACAGCGGCTCCTCTTTCTCTTTACTGTCATAGTGTGTGTGTGGTGTGTGTGTGTGTGACCGGAACTCACCAGGGCACGCAAGGGACATCACTCGTCCGAACTTTCTTACTTGGTTGTAGCCTACATGTAGGATAGGGCTATACACAGAAAGAATTAAGACTATAAGTGATGAGGATTGTGTTAATCTACTACATCTTTGCCGAGAAATTGATCAAGCTATCGAAGCACACAATAAATGGAAAATAGCACATAAAACTGAGGAAAAAACCACAGCACTTTGTGATTAAAAGCTAAGAACATTCATTCATGAGCCTCATGATGAGTTTAGCTAAGCTAAACTGCAACTTTGCCGAAGTGTTCACTAAAATTTAACTAGTACTTAGTAGTACTAAAAGCAACTTTTTACATTCTAAGAAGCTCAGCAAGAGCTTTTCTGTGTTTTTAATTTGCTATCAACAAAAAATTTTTTTGCGTGAGGCAAATGTGGACATCACCAAGTGTTGCAGCTCAGAGAGCTCTTCAGATTGTTGGCGGGTCCAGGGCATTGACCCATATTGATGGTGATTTGACCCTCATTTTGTGCACCCAGGGGTCATCTGACCGTTGAAATTTGTAGCAAAATTTAATTTTAAGTGTAATAGTTACTACAGTGACACATTACTGGCCCATTATTTTGGAAATTGACCCATCATTTTCTGTAATCAGGGGTCATATGACCCATGAAGTTTGAAAACAATCTGAAGCTCTTGCTGTTTGTGTTATTAATTAATAAATTAAATAGATTGGTTTATATCCTTTCTTTTTCACAGAAAATACTGAGCTTTGATAGAAGTGGGCATCATGGTGAACACGCCTATACCCCACAGCCTGAAATCTGAGGCCAAAAAGGCTGCCAAGATTCTTCGAGAATTCACCATGCCCAACTCCAAGACTGGTCCTGACAAACTCATCCCTGGTAAGTGGATAAAATCATGAAATTGATTTTGGGGAATTTTTTTTGGTCATACTACTAGTACTACTACTAGTGTAAACGGTCTAAGCCTAAAAAAAACCCTGACCATCCCTAACAGTAACATCCTTGGCTACCTGCTTTCCTCCCTGTCTGCTCCTATCCCCTCCTCCTCTCCCCCCTTCTCCCTGAATCCCTCAATGGCTATTAGTATTACTAGAGACGGTTGAAATAAGCATCTTGTCCTTGAGGTTTACTGGTGATTATTAAATCAATCAAAGGTTGTATTTTCCGGTAAGTACTACTACTAGCTTCTACAAGTACAACTTGAACTAGAGCAACAAAATTTTAGTTTTTAACCCTTTCACACCAATGTCGCATTTATGCACCACAATGATTTAACACCCATGTCACTAAAAGGCATCAAATCAGGGTCCTGTTATCCAAAGACCCTATTTTCTTAATTTTGGGAGGTAAGGATAGGCCTAATGTTATATAATTATTTCACAGAGGAATTCGCAATATTGCAGAAATATTTTTTTCTCTACCGAGTTAAATTTAATGGTATTTTTGGGCTGAAAAATGGCTGGCGGCGAAAGGGTTCAAGATGCTACATTTTCACTTTTCTACCTTTTAAAGTTTACTATAAGGTATGTTTTCTAAAATCTGTTATAGTATAACAGATTTTATAACACTAACTTAAGGAATTCTTATTTGTTGTAATAACAATATTATTACAGGCATCAGAACTGTTAGAGGATTAAGAATTCATAGATAGAGGATTGGCTTCTCTTGTCAAAAGTTTGCCTAATTATTGAGTGTTATCCTTTGTGTAAATATCATTTTTAAAGCGACTTATCACTATACAGTGTATTAAGGCTTTTTGGTGGTGTTGGGAACTGATTTCAGTGTTGTCCCTAAATGTAAAATGCAAATGTTGTCGTTCCTTGGCTTAAAGACTCCAGGGATCATCCCAACAGCCAAAACACCAAATGCACCAGCTAGGGTTGAGAACATTACGTGTGTGACTGTTTTTTGTATTACCCCGCCACATGGGCAGCCACACTTCAACTTCGGAGGATGTAAAATGCAAATAAGATTGAAAATTTGACTAGTTAAGTTTTATACTGCTTTTAATTGTACATGATGGCATGTATTTGTCTGTAAATGTAATTGTAACCATGTGCATTGCGGTTTTTTTTATATGGCAGTTGGAATATTCGCCAGAGCGCGGGGTCTAGCCATACTGACGGTGTTCAAAGCGGGCTTTCTGGTCACGGCCCGAGGAGGCAGCGGAATTGTCATCGCTAAAGTAGACGACAAACTGGATTACAGTGAAGGTGGGAATTTATTGGAAGCTGCGTTTGTACCTTTTTTAAACGTGTTTTGCTCTTCTAATGCTGTCACAACAGAGATGCATGTGTGATCATTATGTGAGTGTGTACATAACAAGTACTTTAATTTTGACGCACAAATAATGCACATTTGTAAAGCTCCAGGGACCCCAATTTGGGGGTCTATGACGTACTATAAAGGACTCTCTAAAAGAATGTGTAGGGGGTCCCAGGGATGCAATATAAAAATAGGCAAAATAACAAGCCATAGTACCGTCTATACGGGTCTGTCCGATTGGACGCTAATCTCACCTTCTCTAAGTCTGCATTCCAAGTTATGACCTATGTCTATGAAGGAACTTTCAGCGTCCATTGTTTTCAATACTTGGTTTAATTCATTGAACTAATTTCCTAATTCTTTTCTGTCTCTTCTCTCTTCCTGACTGTCAGACCTATTCTTTGCTTACCTCAATACCTGTGTGTGTGTGTGAGCGCGCATACATGTAAGTGTGTGTGTGAGCGTGCACGCATGCGTTTCATACGAGCACACACTGACATTCTGAAAACGTCTGTCAAGCTACGCATCAAGAACACTTGAAAAATACATATTCTTTTTAGATTTCCATTTGTTCCCTTTGTTTTGTGAGACTATTGGGAGACCTGAGCTCAAAACTCCCATCTGACCCACTGGGGTTCAGATCAGTTTGTAACCAAAAGGCAGAAAATGTTCAAATTCAAATGACAAACCAGTTGGTTTTCGGGGGGGGGAAAATGTTTAAAAAACTTGTCCCAGAGAGAAAACCATATGCTTTAAATATCAGGATCCGTTAATATCCCCCCCCCCCCTCCCCAAGAATAGAAGGTCATTTCACTCAGATTCTGACCCGTTGATTTCGATGAATTAACACTGAAGTTGAAACTATGAAAGACTCCAAATATTATTAATTATCCATTAATGGGCTGTGTCATACATAAACACAGTCAAACGTGCACACACAGATGCAAATAAATAACTTTTTTTAAACATTACTCAAGAAACATTCAAGAGATTTTGTTTCAACTTTAAGTTAAGTTAAAGTAAAGCTGTCTTTTCTAGCGAATTAAGAAACGGATTAAAGTAAGGAATGGCAAAGGGTAAAGTATGAGGATTGAGATACTGGAAAAGAGATACTGATTTAGGCTAGATTTATAACTCAACACTTTTGGTTTTTATATTGAATGTTATGTGGCATGCATATTGAAACTCGCAGAATGTATGTTCATGTAAAAGTCAACACATTTTACAAACAGATAAAAGTGCTTAAAATTGACTCCTATGTTTGTCGTTATGTTTGTTTTTTCAGGCTGGGTCGCGCCTTCAGCTATTGGCCTTGCCGGACTTGGTGGCGGTTTTGAATTGGGGATGGAGGTAAAGTTATGAACTGCTTGTAAAATGCCACGCTTTTTTTTTTCTGCTTTTTTCTGTTTTGGCCGAGCGAAGTACCGTCCATATACTCACATTTTTGGTGGGTGTTGTGTGTGTGTGTGGTCATGT
>JAGGCT020004180.1:27939-45679 GCA_017654935.2 Phymorhynchus buccinoides
GCCCGCACCGACAATAGCGCCAAGATGGGGTGATGGTATCCTGCTGATAGTGCCAATGTGCAGACTGGATTTCTCTGAAACGTGCAGGAATATTTTCGCGAAGTCCATGACGACAGCAACTGTTTCAGGATGAAATGGTCTGCACTCGTTGAGTGCAGGGGGGGGACTCGTTAAAAACACGCCTCATTTGGCTGTGTACCCCTCTCCCAACCTTCGATTTTGCGCCTCTTCTTCTGTGCTTTCTGCAAGTTGATTGTGCACCTTTCGTTTACTTTTGAAGCCTGCACTACACAACACACACATAGGTTTTCCTATTTCGTCCTGGTCGCACGCTGAACTGGAGACGAATGCAAAGTTAGACTCCATGAATGTTTCCAAGCGACGATGAAGATGAAAAAATAATCTGCGCCAATCATGGGAAACTCCTTCAATTATCAGCTTTAGTTTTTGAAAGTCCTAACCTGAGGTTCAACTTGTTGTTTGACGGAAACTGGGTAGATAGGCTTTGCCCTTTCCCTATTTCGTCCTGGTTCACAGCTGAACTGGAAGGTCACGTATGCAAAGTTAGACATGTAACCAGATGACTAGCTACACCAGTGAAAGCGCTGACAATTACACACATCATCTGGTTCAAAGTGGCCTAACTATCATAGTATTTTAGTTCTTGCTGCATCAGTTTGATGATATGCTTTATCCACACCCTGGCCTACTGATGAGACTTGGTAGGAGAACGGGTTCACCTGATTTAATGCTCTTGACTGCTTCTTGCACCAGTCTCTGTAGAAGTTGATGGAGTGTTGTTGTTGGCCATTTAGTCCGCCTCATCATTGTCCCTAAATTCTTGAGGGTGTCATTTGTTCGTTTGACTCTCTTTAAGAACAAGCAGACAGTTCGTTGTTAGGCATCAGGGTTTCGTCTTGATGTTCAAGAGGCTTTCAACAGTACTCCCTCCCTCTTATCTTGCTCCTGCATCTGTGGTAACTAAACGATCCCAAGCGTGTTCTCTGGGCCTAATGGGTGTTAATCTTCTCCTGCCCTGAAAAAATGCCTCACATCGTGGGTGAATTTGCTGCAGTCTTGCACACAGGAAACACATACTACACCCATTCATTTTTATTGAAAGGGGAAGACGGATGCTGGTCTTTTTCAGCCCAATCCCTTTTTTTAATATACGTGGTAATATTTAACGTGGTGACAGCCATGACATGTCATTTGTTGTCGACAGGGCTGTAATTTTAATTTTAAGCTCTCTTTCAGCCCAGAGTGACTGGCTGTGGAAGGGTTTGCTGTAGTTTTCTTCTGAGCTGACACCAGTTGAAGTGTAAGCAGTGTTCAGCAGACTGTTGTACAGTGAAGGTCGGTCATAGCCAAGGTCTGTTTTCAGGCTTAGGCTTTCTTTTTCCGATTTCTATTCATTTTTATTCATGCCAATATGAAGATTATGCCTTGCAAATTGCTTCTTTAAAAAAAAAATCCAGACCTTCAGTTAGTAACTTACCCTAACAATCATTCCCCAATGGTTCATATGATTGTCAGACTTTGAGAAAAACTGGACTTCCACGTTGAAATCTACACTTCCAATCTCACCCATAAGCAGGGTATCCAGCTCCTCGGCTGCATCAAAAGTCCATATACACGTTCACATGAGCAGGATAGGAGCCACTGACTTGCCAGGCAGTTGGGGCACTCTGTACAACAAAACAAACTGTGCTCCATTCTACTCAACAAATCAGACTGTGCTCCATTCTACACAACAAAGCAGACTGTGTTCCATTCTACACAACAAAGCAGACTGTGTTCCATTCTATCACAACAAAACAGACTGTGTTCCATTCTACACAAAAAAGCAGACTGTGTTCCATTCTACACAACCAAGCAGACTGTGCTCCATTCTACACAACAAAGCACACTGTGCTCCATTCTACACAACAAGGCAAACTGTGTTCCATTCTACACAACAAAGCAGACTGTGCTCCAATCTACACAACAAAGCAGACAGTGCTCCATTCTACACAACCAAGCAGACTGTGTTCCATTCCACACAACAAAGCAGACTGTGCTCCATTCTATCACAACAAAGCAGACTGTGCTCCAATCTAAACAACCAAGCAGACTGTGCTCCATTCTAAACAACAAAGCAGACTGTGTTCCATTCTAAACAGCAAAACAGACTGTGTTCCATTCTAAACAAAAAAGCAGACTGTGCTCCATTCTACACAACCAAGCAGACTGTGCTCCATTCTAACATAACAAAGCAGACTGTGCTCCATTCTAACACAACAAAGCAGACTGTGCTCCATTCTACACAAAGCAGAATGTGTTCCATTCCACACTACAAAGAAAACTGTGCTCCATTCTACACAACAAAGCATACTGTGCTCCATTCTACACAACAAAGCAAACTGTGCTCCATTCTACACAACAGTCATTGTTTGGTGGATGGTGGCATGTGCCAAGATCATTCTTCAGCTGGATTTTTTTTTTTTCATTGTTATTCTTCAAGGGCTGAGGGATTGTGTGGTCTTCCTGAAGTTGGTTTTGATGTCTGAAAATCTGCCCCAAGTTCAGCTTGGCACATGTCCTCCAAGCTGTCTGGTCTTGGAACATAGAAGTCAAGTAAGGATTTATGAAAAACATTGTTCATCATCTTCCATGTTCTCAAGTTCAGACTGAGGTCTCACCAGACGAACTCAGCTTTGCTCTTCAGCGGTTTTGACCAAAGTAACGTTTCTGCTTTATATTTTCAGAGGCAGGGATAAGAGGCGATAGTCAGCTTCTTGTGCGGAGATTTCTCTTTTGTTCAAGAAAGTTGTTTTTAACAGTTTGAGTTCCACCAGTTTGTTAGCTTCCAAACCGATGTTTTTAGAGGTGTGTTCCAAAATTCCTGACCAAAAAATGTTCACTGACGGCTCCACATCTGACGAAGTGTTGCTTCTGCTGCGTACATTCCATCATCACACCAAAGTTCTTCTAAACATATTCCTACAGATAGTTCTGTGTATACTGCTGAATTGACTGCTCTTGTCATCGCTCTCAAATTGATCAAGCAGTCGAAGAATAAAAGTTTCCAGTTTGCACTGACTCCCTTTCAGCTCTTGAGGCTATATCCGGTAGAAATCTTAGACACTGAGACCTTTTTTTTGTTTTTTTTTTTTTTTTTTTTTAAAATTGCTTTGAGTTTGGTTCACATTTCTGAAGTCCGAAGGGTATGACATCATTCTGGCATGGGTCCCTGGTCATGTCAGTATCCGAGGGAACGAAGAGGCAGACTGTCTGGCGAGGGATGCTGTGAGAGATCCTCCTGTAAGAACCTACATTCCCTCTTCTGATTTGAAATGCAAGTTTCCTCACATATCAATAGTTTATGGTAAGAGGAGTGGAGCCTGCAGGAGGACAGTAAGCTTCATGTTATTCGTCCAGATCTAAGGGAGTATCTTCCTTCGGCTGCTGGCGGCCGGCGGCCAGACAGAAGAAACCGTTTTATACACGTTCACATGAGCAGGATAGGAGCCACTGACTTGCCAGGAACTCTGTACAACAAAACAAACTGTGCTCCATTCTACTCAACAAATCAGACTGTGCTCCATTCTACACAACAAATCAGACTGTGCTCCATTCTACACAACAAAGCAAACTGTGCTCCATTCTACACAATAGCAATGACTTTGTCATGGTGTTGGACACATGGCTGATGATGGTATCACTGCACTCCTGATAGTCGGCCTGATGGAAAGCTGCATAAGTGGCTGCCAGACTGTCAACGCTTTCACAGATGTGCTGCTGATAATCACTGGCTGTGCCCCCAGGCAACTGGTCAATGGCGACGACTTGACAGCCATCTTTGGTTGTGAGGTGGACAACATTTACATGCACCCCCTCTTGAGTGGTCGCATCAAACCCAAGGGTGATGTCCTCTTCCTGCATGGCAACTTCCGCAGACTGCAGCTGAGATATGACCCCAAGTTCTCTCACCATCAGTTCCACAGTGTGTCGCTTAGGGATGCTGTCAAACTCAATGCCAAGACGATTTGAGATTGCTTTCAAGAGAGGACATATGTGAGACGTCGGCACCTGGTTTATGATGCAATCATATACCATGAGTCTCGTTTGGGTAGAATACGTTTTTGGGTCTCTTTGAATGCACTGGATCAGAGGAAGAACTCATGGAAAGTTTGTCTTGTAATTTTGTTGCTTGTTCTTTCAAAGCTGAATTTTCGGCCTGAAGTTCTGCTATGAATTTATTCTGGTCTGAAAGTTTTCTTTTCAAGTCCTTGAAGACCTGGTCTCTTTTTGAAAGTTTATCTAACAAATTCTGCTCTAGCTGGGTCTTCAAGATGTTGTGCCGACGTCTATTGTACCCAAGGTCTTGCTGCAATTTGGTTATTTTCTTTTCTTTCACAGGGTCTTTCATCTCTTGTCGGAGATGCCGTATGCACTTATCTTTTCTTGCCACCTTCTGTGTTAAGACCCTGAGAACATGTAGATAGAGTTTATTTTGTTTTCTCAAGTTAGACAACTTATGCTTATACTTTTTCTCTGAAGATGCAGAAGAACTACTCAAATAGTCTAGTCGTCGCTTCAATCTGGCCCTCACAGGAGTGTCGTCTCCCCTTCGCTGACGACTTGGTTTGGCAACTGAGTGTGTGGGAGGACTTGTTGCTGCTGTGGATTCAGGTTCTCCTTCACAGGGAACAGAACAACTCTGTTCTACACTATCATAGCATTCAGATGGCTTGTAATGGAAAACTTCAAGACACTTAGATTGAAAGTTTTCTCTGTCATAATTGTCTTTTCATGTTTTTGTACTTGAGGCTTTTTTCAACAAGTTTTTTGACACTCAAAGAGTGAATCTCAATGAGAAACCTTTCGCCAATAGCATTGGCAGCTGACATACATGATTTATCGTTTTTTAAGTACCTGTTAAGTACATGCCCATTAAGGCACTCTGTCCTTCCATCGTTATCATGAAACATGTCTGACAAGTATTTTCGAGCATATCCTACCTTTTTTGCACACATTTTGAAATAAAATCACTGTTGGGATATACCAGGGAGTCTTTCGTAGAAATAGTTCCCCCGCCTTCTGGAAGTTATGTGCTTGTAATTTCCTATACTCTCTTTAAGTCTGCCTTTACCCTGTCCTTTCTATCATCTTCGATCTTTCTGACTTATTGGCCCATTCACCTGCCTTTTTGTCAAAAACAATATTTCAAATAATGTTCTCCTTTGAGCTCCTCCGAAATCGGAATGTGTCAGCTGTACACAGTGAGGAGACCAGTGAGAACTGAAAACCGGACACATGTACCTTACCCATTATGGCCTTTTTGCCTGTGAACACAGAAGAAAGAAAAAACCCAACAACTGACAATCATTGGCCAAAGAATGTTTTATAAATAAAGCCTAAACAAATAAAACTAAAGGAACTGAATACAGTGTAACCCCATTTAATGGGCACCTCAGTTTCCTGGACACTTCTTTACTTTGGACAGTTTCAATCAGTCTCTTCTCTTCTTATTCATTACTAAAAGTCTTCAGTATAGCAAGCACATAGCAATTACGGACTCATGTCCTTTTGTACTGCTGGGACTTATATGACATTAGAAGGAAACACTACACTACAGAGTCAATGAAGGTTTTGCTCCGCCTGACACAATCTTTAATTTCTTGAAAGAGATCAATATTTTTCACAACTGTGATATTTTTAACCCTGGACATGTCAGGTTTTTACTTGCTAAGTTTGTGGTTGACAAATGATTTTTTAACAAAACGTATTTTAACAAAAACAGCTTTGATCTTGTTTTACCTTATGTTTTTATCCCTTTTTAATACGTGGTGAGATGTAACGTGGTATGATACAACGTGGTGACAGCCCTGAAATGGCATTTGTTGTCGACGGGGCTATAATTTTAAATCTTAATCTTAATCCCAATTACGGACAGTTTTAGCCAGTGCGTAGGGTAGCCAGGCCTGGCAACAGCTGGAGGAGGGACACCCTGGCTGAACTGGAGAGGCAGGGAACGAGCTGGAATGGCGTGGAAAGAGCTGCCCAGAACCCGTTGCAATGTCGGGTTGTCGTCAATGCACTTTGCTCCTCACTGCAACAAAACAAAGAGGGAAAAAAGAATGAAAACGTGAAAGTAAAAGATATAAAAAGCAAAACAGAACAACCAAGCTTAATATTATTATACAACTAGGAAGAACATGTCAGTTACAGCCATATATTTTAACTGTGATATCACGTGGTCAGATTTTAAACTGATCTTATGTGCTCAAATGTTGACGTGGTGACAGCCCTGAAATGGCCTTAGCAGTCGACGGGGCTATAAACAACATCAAATCAACATCAAAACAGCCATATATACTGTGATTATTGCAAATTTTAAAACAATAAATACTTTACCCATAAATCTCCAATCCACATTTAAGTACAGTGGACACCTCCCTTATAAGACCTCCCATCATAGAAGACTCCCTCCATATAAGACCTACTTTCTCTGAGAAAAAGAAGAAGAAAGAGCTTCAACCACAATGTGGATTGGCCCTCCATTCCACCTCATCCAAAATGGCTTTCTCTCTCCGGCATCTCCGCCATGGAGGAATCGCCGTTTTTGACGGTTTTATTTCTAGGAAACCAGATCAAAGTGAATGTTCCCGATCCTTGTAAAATATGTCTGGTTATTTTTGAATTTTTTTTCTTGGAAAGCACTCATCGGTCAGGGTCCACCTTTAAAAAGTCTTACCTCTTTTTGTTTTCTTCCATGGCAGATAAGGTCCAACTCAAAGTCATCGGCTTGTGTGCACTGAAAAACCCCCCACCACATTTAAAAAAACATTAAAACAAGCAACTGAAGGATTTATTTCAACTTTTTGTGTGTGCGTTGTTTTGTTGGGTTTTTTTTTTTTTTTGGGGGGCACTCGGAATGAACACATTGTCACTAGCCCAAATAAAGTAAAAAATCCCTGAATACACAGAATTAAAGAATTTTTTTTCATTTGCGCGCTGGGTTCATGTTCATCTGAGCAGATATTATGTAGTGGGTTGGAAGGGAGAGATGGTGTGGGGAGAATCAATGAAAGAGTTGCATAGAAACAAGCAAACAAAAAAACATTTTCTTGTACATTGTTTTCTGTGTCATTAAGAAATTTAAGATAAGAGCAAGAGGGCCTGATGCCCCATTTGGGCAACCTACCCAAGTCCAAAAGAATGTCCAGGAAGTAGCCATGGACACGAGCCTGTTCCCTGGCTATGTTGGCGTGGTTCGCGTCTATCACTGGACTCCAAAGTCTGCGCAGTTCTTCTGCTGATACTGGAGGCAGTGCAAGGCATGCAGAAAAAAAGTGGCCTCCACTTTCTGGGTTGCGCTGGACTGTTGGCAACACGTTCAATATGCTGAGCCCAGCCTTGAACCTGAAAAAAACACATCTTTAAATCGTAACCTTTGATGTTTAGCCTTCCTTGATAAATGTTGGGTGAACAAATGTGCCTTTTTAGGTCCAGAGGACGTTAAGCCCGATTTTAAGTAAAAGAGAGAGAGAAGATAAATTTCAGTGTACAAGCTGTCAACCTTTCCTGTTGTCTATAGTAGCTTTTGCTAAGAGAGAGAGAGAGAGAGAATACAGGTAAATTTCAGTTAAAAGCTGTCAACTATTCATCCAGTCTGAAGGACCAAAAGGTAGTGCATATGATCACAGAATAGTTTGATTTAATGTGATGGGGGGTGGTAAGGGTTAGGGATAAGGAGGAAGTTGATTAGGGGTAAGGATTGGGATAAGGATTTGAGGGTGTTGATCAGCACACACACACACAGGCCAGGAACATATAGATGAAACCAGACAGTTGTTTGAGCCTTTGCTTATTTACTAGGAATAGCTAAGACTAAGAAAGACAGTGCAGCAAAATAAGATCAGCGTTAGTCACAGCAGGATTCAGTGCATCCACAACATAATTTCAGGCTGATGACCACAGTTTAGGCACACACACACACACATTCCGCAGAGTGGCTGGTGTAGGCGTCCCGCCTATACTTGGCTTTAATTGCTTCGCACTGACCCGTCTGCTTTGGACGATCTTGTGACAGTTAGACTTTGGCCTATGAATAGATTATCGACGAAAAAGGTGGGACGACCCCTTACTCGGTTCACTCGGTCCACACATCAATAAAAAACCTTTTCCTGTCCCAAAATGTTCCAAATTTTTGAACCTCAGAAACAAACTCAGTTATGTTTAACTTGAAGTTTTGTTCAGTGTTCTATAAATAAATAAATTAAATTTACCAAACATGCTGGTTTTACTTTTACCTTTTTTTTTTTCTCCCCAGTGGAAGGAGTCAGAGATGGGTGCATACATTTTTTTACAGAGACAGAGTTCTGTTTTTTTTTTTTGTTTGCTGTTCTGTGCTTACTGGCACTAAATCAGTTTGTATATAACGTTCTTTGACAAATCTGACATTTTTTTTTGTTATTCATTTTTTCTGGGGATGGTTTTACACTGGATTTTTTTTGAATGGTTTGTGATTCTTGAATACTGGTTTTTGTGTTAAAATTGGAAATTCAGATTTTGGGATATTTGAAAAAATCCAAAATATCAGAAAGCATACATTTCATTAGCTGCACTGGATAACAAGCCACATGGGTTGAAATATTGGAGGGGAAGGGTTTGCGATAATCTTTTTAACGGAGTGTTTTTACAACGCAATATCCTAAAAAAAAACTTTTTTACCAAGGCGTAAATATGCTGTAACCTACAACATAAACTTAGCAAACAAAACAAAAACCTAAACGTACTGTGCGCGCTGGGTTGTTATTTTGAAACATCCATCCTGGGTCCCTTTGGCACCAGACAAGGGCAGTGGGAATTTAAGTAGAACCCCCCACCAGCCGAATTCTACTGGGGTGATGGGGAAGAAGGCTGGCCAAGATCCAAATCAGCCCCCATAAAACGGTGGGATGAAATCCTCCCCAACTCGGGAGCATGCCAGCCAGGTGTACCAAGTGCTGGTGAGGCAACAAAGCATTCCTTGCAAACCTGAAGGAAAATGTCCACCTTCCGATTTGAACATCTTTTCTTGTTCGGCACAAGGTAAAAGATGTGCCAACCCCACCCTGCATTTCTCGTTTTTAAATTCCTACATTTTTTTTTTCCCGTTGTTTTTTTTTTTTTTTTTTTCTTTGTGTTTTGTGGCCTTTCACTTACCATACAAAAAGCTGTATTTTACTTTTAGGAACATTTTTAGGTAATAACATTTTTTGGAATACTAACCCTATCCTTAACCCTAATCCTAGCCCTAAACCTAACTCCCCACTATGTACTGGGGCAGGGGGGTTGGGGCGAGGCCCCGGCGCTTTTGGTTTCAACAAGTTGGTTTTGTGGGTTTTCCCCGTTGCGTTTTTTTTTTTCCGTCTGTCTTAGAGTGGGGGGTAGGGTTTTTTTTTTTTAGGGTTTGGGGGTTTTTTATTAACCCCCAAAAAGGTTTTTATTAATCTTAAAAATATGTTTTCCTTAAATTACTGCTTTTTTTTAAATGTAATTGGTAAAATAAAGGCAATTACGTAAAAATACAATTTTTCCCTGGGGAAATGTTTAAAGGGGGGGGGTGGGCACATCCTTTGGAAAAACCCCTTTACCTTTTTTTTTGTTCCCCCCCCCCCCTAAACCTTTTGAATTTCGGCTGGCAAAATGTGTTGAAATTTACATTTTACCCCAATTTCGTCCCTCATCCCCCTTGCCCTCCTGGAAATTTTTTTTGTTATCAAACATTTTTTTTTTTTTTCTATGAATTATTAACCTTTCGCCAACCAAAGAAAATGGTGGGCCCTTAAGTTTTCCCCTTTTTTTTTTTTTTGTCACAAAAAAAAAAAAAAAAAAAAAAAAAAAAAAAAACCACAACACAAAAAAAAAAAAAAACGATAGATTTAAATCCCCAGCCAGTTTTTGGGGGGAAACCAGAAGAAAAATCTGGGTAGAGAATAAGTAAAAAAGAAAAAGAAAAAAAATTATGCAATGACAATATTCGGGAAAGGGAATAACCAAGTCATGAATAATGTAGCGTTTTCATTTCATGAATGCGAGTTAAAAAAATTTTTACATGGATCTGACATCAAGTATCAGATACAGTATTACCCTGTATACATCACAAAGAATGGCACAGATGGTCTCAGTTGCAAGCAGAAAAATGAGAAACCCAATGAGAGCTTGACATTCCACCTCATCCATGAGCACCCAATTTTCCTTGTGGACTCGTCTTCCCTCCATGTTAGTGAATGTCATTATTTTTGTTCTGATCGTGCCATCTCACAGCTTGCTTCTTGCTTCTCCTCCTCTGCTTCTTCCTCAGACACATCTGGGGAGTCATCATCTTCAGGTGGCAAAGGGCCCTCTTCCTCGTTGGTCTCATCCTCTCCACTTGGAGGGTCAGGGTTTCCACATGAAGGGTCACCAATGGTTGCCTCGGCCTCGTCCACTGACACAAAAAGTGTGATTGATTTGAACAATAAATTATATATATGGCTGAAAAGTCTGATTTGGCGTCGAGTGGCACCCTAGCCTCTTTTAGTTGTTTGTTTAGCTTTGGTGTTTTTTTTTTTTATGTAAGTTTAATCCCAATGGACAGAGGAGTATCTAAACATGAAAATAAAAGGCTACATACAAAGAAAATGTTTAGATTTGTTCTTAAAATAACGAAAAATCAGAACGAAACTGGTGTATTCTGACGTCATCAAGCGTCCTACACGTTTTGGGGTGGCTTTATTCAACTTCGTTTTTCAGCATTAAAAAGCCTTGTCTATGAATATCAGCGTACGCGTATACACTGTTTATGAAACAGATCCCCCCTTCAGCTGTTATGATTTTGCATGGTGAACGTGCTGCGAAAAAAAAAATCTGGTCCTTTCTATTTTGTGATCGAGTGCGACCGTTTCGTGACGGCTACATACTGACACTAAACAGACTGTCAGCTGTCCTTTAACGGACCACTCTTAGGTGTTGAAACATTCTATTATGGCAAGAGAGCTCAGCAAAACACACTGCCGGGGAAGAAGGGGCAAAGTTTATCAAGCAATTAAACATTTCCCACCCCCCTGTCGGGACTTCAATGATTTCTGGTAAAAAGTTGGGCGGGAATGAGGGTCACACTTTTTTTTTTTCCACAAGCCGCCGGTTTTCCCCCCCCCCCCCCACCCCCCCCCCCCCCCGGCTAGAATTAGAGGGCTGTGGGGGGTCGCTCTTTATACCGGAAGACACCGGAAGATAATGAAAGATACTGGAAGACATCGGAAGATACCAAAAGATACCGAAAGACCCCTCCTGCTCCCCCCACGATCCCATCCCATTGATGCCGAAAGACAGAAGAAAACATCGAAGATATGGTGGTCTTCTGCTATTTATGCTGCTTGTCTGTGTTCTTTTTCTTCATCTTCTTCTGCTGCTGCTGCTTCTCTTTTTCCTCTGTGTGTTCTTCTTCTTCCTCTTCTTCTCTTTTTCCTCTCTTGTGTCTTCATGTTCTTCTACTTCATGTTCTTCTTCCTTCTTTTTCTTTTTTTCTCTCCTGATACTGTCTTCTTCATTTTTCTTTTGAACTTTTTGCCTCCTCATCTCTAACTTCAACGTCATCTTCTTCTTCTTCCCTTTTGTCGTTGTCATAGCCATCTCCTTCCGCTTCCCAATCTGATTCTTCTTCCTCTTCTTCCTCCCCCTCTTCTTCTTTTTTTCCCTCCTCCTCTTCTTCTTCCGCTTCCCAATCTGCTTCTTCATTGTCTTCTTTGTAAGTTTTATCCCTTTTCTTCACCATTGTAGCCCTCCCCTTCTGATGAAGTTGGTCGTCTCTTCCTCTGCCTCTCCATTCACTTCCCTCTACTTCTTCCTCTTCTTCTTCCCTCCCCCCCTCTTCTTTTTCTTCCTTATCCCTTTCTTCTTCCTCTAAGTTTTCTTCAAAATCTTCATTTTTCTCTTTTGTGATATTTTTTTTATAGTTTTCTCTTTAGTTGTCTTTTTGTTCTTCTTTTTGTCATGTTTTGTTTCCCTGTCTGTCATGTAGTCTTCACTGCTTTCTTGCACGTCGTGTTTTCCATTCCTTTTCTTCACAATTTTCTTTGTCTTCTTCTTCTTCTTCATCTGTTTTTTTGTTCTTTTTTCTCATCTTCTTCGTGTTCTTCCACTTCTTCTTTTGTCTTTTTATCTCCTTTATTTTCTTTTTCGTCAACATTTTCTTCATCATCATCATCTTCATGTTTTTCTTCTTCTTCCTCCTCCTCCTCCTTCTCTTCCTCTCCTCTTCTTCCTCATCCTTCTCCTCTTTTTCTTCTTCTTTTCTGTCTTCTTCTTCTTCTTCTTTTGAGCTTTCAACCAACGGCACAAAATGGTTTGGCTGCCATATTTTCCCTGGTTCAGGGACCATAGTACTTATCCACATGAGCTTTATTTCTCCCGAATTCCCATTGCCAAAAGTTGTTAGAATTTCGACTGTTTTGTCCTGGTGTCCATTAACTGCTGGGTAGATGCAATGAATGTCTGTGTCAATCACAGTACTCGAGGCCATTATCGCCTGTCTGTAGCTATGGCTTACCAGGTTCATAAGATGACTGTTTGGGTGGGCTTGCTTTACACTATTTTCTTCCAAAGCCATCATCAGAGTGGCCCGGTACTTCAGTTCTGCTGAAAGTGATGTCCCTGTCAAGGCCAGTGATGCCGCATGAAACAGGCAGTTTCCATCTCCTGGAGTTAGAAGGGGTGTGCCTGTCTCGTTGGTGTAGGATGTCAAAATCTTTTCAGCTGTTCTGTCAACTGGCAGGTGGTTGAAATTCATTGCCTGTGTCGGAGTGGTGAAGGGACGCTTTCGGATTAACAACGCTTCTCGAACAGCTGTCTTCTTCAGCTCTAGTATCCCCCTTTTAGAGGCCTGTTTCCCATCTCTTGCATCTTGCACTCTCCTTTGCAGTTTTGTCAAACCTCCAGGCAGATGGAACGTGTCAGTCTTCAATGGCTCCATCATGGGGATGACCACCTCTGCAAGCAACCTGCTATGAACACAAGTTTTTCTTTCATCTTCCATGGAAAACACATTACATTCACATGTTACTTGGTTGTGGTCCACCCCAATCACCTCAGCCACTACAAAGTCATTTGCTTGAAGTGCTCCAGTCTTACAAGACAAATTATTGAGGACAAACACATTCTTGTCCTCTTGGTTGACCATCCAAACAATCTTTCCCTGATCTTGCAAGCAAACACAATATTTTTGATAAAGAGTCATCTGATGGGAGGCCATGTTTGCTGCTGGCTGAATGGCTGCACTCGCTTCTTCTGATACTCTTAGTCTTACCATTCCAGGCTGCTGTCTGACCTCTGTCTGCTGTATTACCTCACCAGATGAAGTCCCCACCTGTGGTACAGTAGTGCTGGAGCTTACCTGCTGGGTATGATGCCTGGTCCTTGTGTCCTGGGAAATGACATAGGTGTCCCCAGAATCATCAAACAAGTGAACACGGACAAAAACAATTGTGGTAGTAGTTGTAGTACAAGTAGCAACAGCATCCATATTTGTTGTTATTTTTGTAATCTGAACTTGTTCCATGGTTTTTATCATATCCTTATATTCTTATCATATCCTTTATGTTTTGTTCAAAGCGCCCTTTAGCCTACTCAGTAGGATGGGCACTATATAAATACTCCATGATTATTATGATTAAATGCAGTGGATTTTGAATAAATTGTCAGGTTTCTGTACACTGAAAAGCCAATAACATTGACAATAACGATAATGAACAAGAATTCAGTAAACATAGCCAGATCGATGTGGCTGCGACTCGCTCTCCAGGTGGGAGCAACCCGAATTTCACAGTCAGACTATAAAGTACCTAATACCTAACAATCTGCGTTTCTGTTGAAGGGAGAAGACCCTACTGTGTGCCGTGCGACGCTCATGTCTCAATCAAACACATTCTCCTTGATTGTTGGGACCTCTATGACACCAAAAGAAAATACTACACGGCAGAATCAACGAAGGTGTTGTTCCGTGATGTGCCGCCAGACATGATTTTTACTTTTTTAAAAGAAGTGAATATTTTTGATAAGGTATAAAAAGTCGTGTTAAAGTTTTAAAACAATTGTAAGATTTTAACTGTGTAAGGTTTTTATACACGACTAAATTTTAAATTCCTTTTTTAAAACTTTTGTTTGAAATCTTTACATTTTTAATTGTATATTTTTAACTGTGATATCACGTGGTCGGATTTTAAACTGTGATCTTATGTGCTCAAATTTTGACGTGGTGACAGCCCTGACATGGCAGTAGCAGTCGACAGGGCTATAAACAACATCAATTAATCAAACCTAACAATCTAACAATGATAAGCTTATACTAAAACAAGCAATTTATTCACCTTCAAAAAAGGAGTTGCCAAGCTGTCCAATGGCAGTGCTGCCTGCCTGTGTGTTGGGTAGCATGTAGCCCTTGGAGTTGGAGAGGATGGCTGTTGAGGAAGATTTCCTGAAGGTGGCAAGATCCTGTGTCCGAATAGTCCAACTGCCTGTCCGAAAGGTGCTTGAACACTTGACACACTAGTTCAGGGGGTAAAAGAGACCATTGAGCCTGTTCTTTTCTCATGAAAGGTAACCAACTTGAGTCTGCTTCCAGGCTATAATGATTACAATCACCTATCTTTGTAAGTTCTATCCATTTTGAAAATGTCATGGTCTGATTTTAACATGGTGTTTTAACCTAAGACTTGGTATGTTTTTACGTTCAGTTGTAATTTTATCTGTTTTAGCATCAAGTGGTCAGACTTTAATGCAGTGACAGCCCTGACATGGCCTTACTGGTCGAAAGGGCTAAAAACATGACTTTTGTTGAAAACTCTGTCAAACACTGTGCCCTGCTTCAATTTTGACATCACTGCGGTTTTACATTGTGAGGATGTTATGTGCAGTTTAAACCTGACATGGCGATAGTCCTGAGATTACCATAGATGTTTAGTGGACTGTAAATGACCAAATGTAAGTGCCAATAGCTTCGGACAAAAGTTACGGCAATGCATGTTATACAGCATCAAATATTAATCAACAGCTTCAGTCTGTCGGACTTCTTCGCGTCAGATTTGTGGTGTCATCCACAACCTGATTGAATTCTGCCCACTGAGCTTCAGCTCACACACAATAATGAATATGCAATATGCACACAGGGCAGATCTTCTGGCTTCAAGCCCGCCATAAAAGGACATAGTCAAGTCATCAGGCAACCAGGAGAGCGCATCCCCATTTCTGTGCTTCGCTCTCGACCTGTGCTTCACAATCATGCGATACTGTGACAATTCTTCCATCCAACGTGCAAGCTGTCCTTGTGGCTCCTTGAACCATAGTATAGCATGTTGATAAAGTCTGGATGGTGAAAAGCCTGCCAGAAAGGTGGTACTTGTACTCTGGTAGATCGTACGATGCTGAGCAGCTCTCATTGAGTGGTGCTGTATCTCCATTGTTCCGGACTCAACTAAATACTTCTGTAAGAAATGACACGTTCAACTCCATCCTGGACCTGACTTAGGGTAGTTATTGATGCTTCCGATTCATTGTCTTTAGTCGGTCATAACGTGGCAGCGTTGGTCATATACGTGCACGCACACGCCAATAAATGTACTTGAAATGAAATAGGTAAATGATGCAGAAACACTTATTTTTTCTAAATGTTATTTATTTAACCCTTTCGCCACCAGTCATTTTAAAGCCCAAAAAATACCATCATAATTAACTGGGTAGAGAACAAATTTTATCTACAATATTGGGAATTCCTCTGTGACATCTATAACATTAGGCCTATCCTTACCTCCCCAAATTAAGAAAAAATATGGTCTTCGGATAACAGGCCCTGATTTGATGCCTTTTTATTTAGTGACATGGGTGTTAAACCACTATGGTGCATAAATGCAATCATTGGCGGTGAAAGGGTAGTTAAGGTGATTCTTTTTCAGGTACATTTCAGACAAAGAAATGTATTTTTATATTTATTTTTTAAAGCCGGAGATCAGAACTGTGTTTCCTTTAGTGTCGGAAACTCATTTCTGGGAATCTTCTTTCCTATTTTTCATTCAGTTTCTTTTCTTTACATTGACATTACCTTTGCAATGCGTTATCTCCCTCTCTCTCTCTCTACATTGCTGGGAGGTCAGCCTGCGGTTATCCAAAAATAAATATTTTAAAAATAATGTGAGATGGAAAGGCAGTGTGTGGGAGTGTGAATTATTTTTTCGGCCTTGGGTGTTCATTCTTTTTGTTGTTTCTACACAAACATGTTTAAGTCTCTGTCCGTAATTGTTGAATTCACATTGAAGAATAATATACCTTTCTTGTTCAGAGATATTGTCCAGAATGCAATGTTGTGCTTTTTTGGGGGGTTATTTTGTATGTACAGTGGAGTACACTTAACATGATATTCAGGGGACAAAGATTTGTTTGTGTCTGTGCGTTAAGCAATGTCATTTTATCCAGTTTTGTGTTAACAGTACTCCACTGTACGTCTGCTTGTTCAGAATTGATAACTAAGGGATGAGAAGGTGCCTTTGTTGTTGAATTGTAAATATTTGAAAATTAAAAATATATATAAAAGCATGAATTGTTTGTGGGTGTTCAGCTCAGCATGGTCTTGTGTGAAAATGATGACAGGAGAAAGGGAAGCAATCAGGCAGAGTTGAATGACATAAAAGCCATTCAGAGTAATTAAAGGGCCAGTTTTCGCTGATAGAACTTCACTATACACTGAAGTGTAAAAGTATTTCCTTACCCTCACAGGTTCCTTTCTGCTGGAAGGCTCGCCGCCTGTAGCAGATTTATTAGTCAGTGTAGCTCTAGTGTGGTGTAGAGTGGCACAGAGGTAAAAACATGTTCGCCTTGTGTCAAGTAAACCAGAGTTTGAACCTGGGTACAGGAGATTCAGTTTTTACTCTCACTTTTACAATAGGCCTCACAGTCTGAACGCGGAGTCTTTCGGATGACACGATAAACCGAGGTCCCATGTGCCCAGTTGCACTTAGCACACATTAAACCCAGTGGGAACGATAAGGTTGTCATTCGGTTAAAATTTACCCCCCTCCCTTCCTTCCTTCCTTATCATTCACACAAAAATCGCCTGCAAATTTTATTATTTTAAATTGGGATGTGGCGCGCCTGTGGCTGCGACACGCCCTTCAGTTGGGAGCAACCCGAATTTCGCAGAAATGTACGCCTCTGTGACTATAAAGTACCCATTAGTCAGGAAACCACCAGTCATTTTGTCATTTTTATACATTTGTGGTGGGCGTGTGCACCCCCCCGCCCCCCCGCTCCCAAATAAGCCTATGAAGCTACTGAACCGCGGCGTGGCGGTCACCGCTACAGCTATCTGTATTGTTAAATTTAAAAATTTGGGACTTTACTGGTGTTGCACTGCTTTTGGGCATTGCCTCCAGTATTGTTCCCAACCATGTTTGTATTTACAAACGTACCATATGTGTCTGATTCAGACCAAGACCAAGAGGACGTAAAACACCATTTTCGTCGAAACCACCAGTCATACAGCTTTCACTGTCATTGATCTTGAGGCTAGTGTCAAATGATAAAAGCCATTTTAGTTAGACATACACTGCTTGCATACAAAAGCAAACTAACATTCATAATTCCAAAAAATACTGTATTCAAGGCAAGCAATAGGAAGAACATGACAAGAATTTTAATGAGAAACTACCGAAACTACTCCCATAACTGTAATGTACACTTTCCA
>JAGGCT020004180.1:46179-67636 GCA_017654935.2 Phymorhynchus buccinoides
ATCAACATTAAAATGAACACCAAACTATGATAAAATAAGCCCTTCACACATAAGACAAAACACAAAAATCAACAAAGCATTGCACATACCAGTAGGTACTATCAATATATGAATAGGCAAAAACAATAGGTGTCAAGATCAAAAAGACAAAACACAAAAATCAACAAAGCATTGCACATACCGGTAGGTACTATCAATATATGAATAGGCAGAAACAATAGGTGTCAAGATCAAAAAGACAAAACACAAAAATAAACAAAGCACTGCACATAAATACTATCTATATCTATGAATAGGCAGAAACAATAGGTGTCAAGAACAAAACACATTATTCTGAGACAGGAGTTTTGATTTGATAACTGATTTACACTCTTTGTAGTTTGATGTTCGTCCGTCCCGAGGGATGAAGACCATCCGTCAACAGTTCCAATGTCAAAGGGTTCAGGATGTGGGGTGGGTACGAAGATGACTGCTTTGTGGTTTAGACACACTGGAACAGCTTAGTTCTTTTTGACAATTTTTTGCATTTATGAATTGGACTGTAGAGGGGAAGTAATGTTTTTTAATCTTGTTGATTTTCTGCTCCTTTTGTTGCCTGGTTTTCGCTCCTTTTGATTTACGCATTGGACTGGAGAGGGGACGGGAAGTGTGGGTTTTTTTTATCTTGTAGATTGTTTTGCTCCTTTCGTTGCCTGCTTCAAATTCAAATTGTTGCCTGCTTTTTGCTCCTCTTGCTATATTTGCTGTTTGCTGTATTCTTGTTTGTCTATGTTGTATTTTGTATGTATGAATGTCTATGTCTTGTAAACTTTAAATGCTTGTAAATGAGGTAGAAGGGTATTTTTGTTTTTGCAAAATTTGTCTATTATAATTAGTCATGTAATTGGTATGTCGATGGCAGTATGATTTTATTTAAAGTTGCAGTATTGTATTCAAACTTGATTGAGAATGTGAATGTGGTCTCTATGTTTCTTCTTAGAATGTTCATATTGTAACTATTTTACTCTTGTATAATTAATTGTGTGTGAGTGTGTGTGTGCGCATGCATGTGTGTGTATGTGTGCGCGCGCGTGCGTGCGTGTGTGTGTGTGTGTGTGTGTGTGTGTGTGTGTGTGTGTGTGTGTGTAAGGAAGTAAGAGAACGTTGCGTGCAAGCATCGTGCTTATTTTACTTTCTAATGATTAATTATTTGTTTGCCTTTAATGTTCTTGTTATCAATGTAAAGCGCACTGAGCTCATGTGAGAAAGAGCGCTATATAAATTCCCATTATTATTATTATTATGTTGATAAAAGTGCATTCGTCAAAATATCCAGTAGCTTTGTTTTGTCTCTTGTGAATAAAATAATGTCACTTTACACTTGTCATGTAGTTGCTTGTTTGTTGTATGTTCCAGTGACTTTGCAGTCTGCTTCAGTTTTGTTTTTGCTTTTAAATGTTTGCAAAATTGAATACACGTATACCACTGTTTGCTCTTTGTTTTCCTCCTGTTTTCTATTAACAGGTACTTTTTTTGTATAACATTTTAATTCAATTTCAGTCCACACTGCTCTTAGCTACCTGCTCTGAATAAGAAACGACCATGATAGAAGCCAACAACAAACAAGATAGCAAAACCAGACAAACAAACTCCCAGTTCAACGCAAAGAACAAAACAAAACTTAACTGGAAATATCCTACATGACTTGTGTGAAGGGACGGCACAGGTTTCCTCCTTGGGTTATTGAAAGTAATTTGTAATGCACAGAGGATGGGGGGTGGAGGTGGGGGGTGGGGGTGAGCATTTTCTTTACTGTTTCTCTTTTTAACCCTTTCACCGCCAAAGTCACATTTTAGCACCACAGTGATTTAACACCTCTATGTCACTAAAAGGCATCAAATTGGGGTCTATTATCCAAAGACACTATTGTCTTAGTTTTGGGAAGTAAGGGTATACCTTATTTTATATATGTCACAGAAGAATCCCCAATACTGCAGATAGATTTTATTCTCTACCCAGGTAAACTTAATGGACATTTTTGGCTGAAATATGGTTGGCGGTGAAAGGGTTAATGCAGATCATATTAGTTGAAAATAATCCCTGCTATGTACAATATTAGAACCATCACAATCTCTGCTATGTACAATATTAAAACCATCAAAATCCCTGCTTCCTGCTATGTACAATATTAAAACCATCACTCGGTTGAATGCCTCCTGACGACCTAACATAGATTCGCTCCCCTTGGACTGCTGGTCTTGGATTCTGCGACCTGAACAAGCCGGGGTGTGGCTGCGAATTGGAAATCGGAATGAGCGGTGTGGGAGCAACGCCACTGTACGGCCCAGAAGATGGGACAGCAAAAAAAAAAAAAAATTAATTAAAACCATCAAACAAAATAGACAGAGGAATACTCACCTTAACATCAGCGTTTTCCGGCGTCAATGCCAGCACACAATGATTGATCTGTCCCAGCAATTTCAGGCCTCTGGGGCCAGCTCCAGACCTGAGGAATTTCAAGGCTGCGGCGCTTGTCACCTTCTCTTCGCGGCAAACTATCTCTGCATTCCACGCTTCAAACGTCTCCCGCAGTTCTGTCAGCCCCTGGGTCGTCCCCTTGACCAGCATCTCTGTTCCGGTTTCCTCCGACAGTCTGATCTCCACTTTGTGAGCTTTGAGACGTTTCCGCACGCTGTCGAGCCTCTCGCACCATTCCTGCTGAATGAACAGGTGGCGGCTTGGCGAGAAGCGCACCACTCGTGAATAAATGATGTTGTCCTGCAGGAATGTTTTAATCTGCTTCTTGGCATCATGTGTGACATTTTCAGGACAAGTGATGTACAATCGGAATTTGAGGTACTTACTGACTATTTTCTGGTCCATGGGATCTGGTATTGACAGCCGCACATCTGGATTGGCTGTTGAAAAATCCTGTATGAACTTCTTTCCCTCCTTGTCATGAAGTAATTCTAGCATGTCTGAAGTCAGTTCAACAAAAGTTTCTGACAAAGATGTCATGAAGATGGAGGCTGCTGCCTTCAGGGATTCATTGCTTAGAGCGCTGACTACCACTTGATTGTCACCATCCCACTCCCAAACAGCTGCTATCTTCTCTTTTCGGAACTTCTCGGTAATGCAAATTTCTGCTCCGGGATTGTCGTTCAATGAAAATCTTTGCCTGGAAGACAATGTTGTCATTTTTTTAGAACAAACAGAAAAAATGATTTTATACATTTCAACCTGCGCTTCTTTGACGTCTTTGAAGTCACCAGCAAAACTGATGCACTTCTTGTCCAATTGGATAGTCACCTTCAGACCTTCATGACCTTCTTCTGCTTTCAGGGGGAAGCCCATCGCCAACAGCAAACGCAGCTGGTAAGACTTCAGTACAGTGACTGTTTCCCTCACTTCCTGATGTTTTGCCTCTGCCGCTTCTTTCAAAGTTTTGATGAATGCTGTCACTATGTCAAAGAGATCCCCCGCTGCTTTCTTCTCCCCGACAACCACGAAAGACTTCTCCTTTGGTAGGGCCAACAACATGACCTTTTCCGATCCACTGAAATCTTTCGTGATGTTCGCTGCTTTTTCCCACCTTTCCCGTCTGATGTCGCACCTGAGGACATCCAAAGTGCTGACAAAATTCAATACAGTCTGGCGAATCACCCTAACCCACATGACGTTCTGGCCTTCTGAAGGACTCAGGGTGCATTGTACCTCCAAGTTGTCCCCCCTGAACATTCCTTTGGCATTGTTCCTGGACAGAAGCTGCAGGAAGCCAGACTTTTCTGTCTTCAGGTATTCCACTTTGTAGTGATCTATAGAGTCTATGGTGACAGATCTGGTCCAGGCAGATTTGGGGGAATCCTTGCGGCCACCAGGCAGACCCAAGCACTCTATGTAACGCTTCACGCTCAAATTATTGCCTTCCAGTGTGTGGGATTTGCCGAGTACTCTATCAAGAGCTGCAACAATGAAGAGTGAGATCGAAATGACATCCAAAATGAGTAAACAATACACAAAAACAAACAAACAAAATGCTTATGTGTCTTGATAGATAGGTATGTACATGTTATGTATGTACAGTATTTTCATAATGTGCATGTGCAAGTGTGTGTGTGTGTGTGTGTGTGTGTGTGTGTGTGTGTGTGTGTAAGTGTGCGTGAGAGCACACATGGTTATGTTCATACATTTATTTGTGTATAAGTGCGTTTTTGCATAAATGTACATAAGAAGTTTCAATCTCATTTCTCTACATATTGCTTTCTTGATGTCTGCAGTGATACATAATACCGTATTTTTTGGACTATAAGGTGCACCTTTGAATAAGGCGCACCCCCCCCAAATTGTACCCAAATTTCAGATTTTGTTACTATATTTTCTTACTATAATTCATCAGTCACATTATAAGGCGCAGGGGTCTGAGTCTTGGATAAAAGTATCGCCTTATAGTCCGAAAAATACGGCAATTGTTTTTAATCCATCTACCTTAATCCCTTCACTGCCACGGTCATTTTGAATTCATACAGGGGGTGCTTAATGAAATTAATAAAAAATCTATCATAAAATAACTTAAATATGCCTAAACTGTGCTTCTTTTAAATATAAACGGACAAGCTAGCCATTCAAAAGGATTAAAGATCTGAATTCAATGGTACATCCCTGTATGGAGGCATTCAGTGAGGCATTCGTACAAGAAAGAATGACGGGAATATCCATCATGGGGCAGACAAGGGGATAAACCAATCTACTCTTGTAAATCCAGAGGGTTTTTAAAAAAGTATATCTTTTCTAACTACACACAAAGCATGGTTTGGAAGGAAAAAACCCTGAAAATGCATGCATGAAGGTTCTTACCACTTGGGTCTTCAAAGTAAACCAAGCATCTCCCTTCACCAGGGGTCATGTCCACTCTGTCCACTTGACCACCGCCGGACCTTCGGCTATCAAAGTAAAGCGCAATAATGTCTTCAGTGGTGCTGGGGTTCAAATTCTCCACCAGCAGACAGTTGGAAATGGGGACCTTGTGCGCAGTCAGTCTTCGTCCCTCTAACATTTTCTTCCCAATGCGTTGTGCAATTTTATTCAGGTCTAAAAAAAAAAACACACACACACACACACAGATGAAAAGCCATACATTCAATTCAGCATAATTGCATGGGGTCATGAGGCAATTGATGAAATAAACAAAGAAACAAGTCAAATTTTGGTTTAATGTGTTGGATGCTGGTATGTTATACAAAAATAGAAGTAAATACATCAGAAACAGATTTTGTTTCTAGGGTAGATGATTAGTTTAGAATTTCCTACACACACACAAAAACAAAATGCTGAACAACTTTGGTAAATGTTTCTAATACACCATGACAAATCTTGTGATTTAATTGTACTATACCTGGTTCCCCTTCAAAGGTGACCAGCGCAGTCCCCGTTTCATCTCCGCACAGGAACTCCTGAACCTTACAGCTGGTCAGCTCCTTCAGGTAGTCATCGAAAGTGCTGCGGCGCAGGATTTCTGGCAGATTCTTCAGCAGCAGTTTGTTTGGGTAGGTTGGACTAATTCCTTGCTCACCTGATCCAGAAAAGAAAAATTCAACATTTTAACCCTTTCACCTCCTTACATTTTTCAGCCAAACAAATCCATTAAACTTACCTGGGTAGACAAAACAATCTGTCTGTAATATTGTGGATTCCTCTGTGACATTATTTAAAGTAAGGCCTATCCTTACCTCCCAAAATGAAGAGAACAGGGTCTTTGGATAACAGACCCTGATTTGATGTTTTTTAGTGACATGGGTGTTAAATCATTGTGGTGCAAAAATGCGACGTTGGCGGTGAAAGGGTTAACATTTTGATAGACTAAAAACTGTTTCCTTTGTTAAGCAAAACTCTTGAAGCAAATGTGTGGTTAACACTGAAAGATTAAGAGCACTTTCTTTGGATCTAGTAAAGATATACTTCAAATATTTTTACATGCAATTTATCCATGTGTATTAGCATGTGTACTAGAATGCATGTGTGTGTTTGTGTGTGTGTACGTGTGTGTGTGTGTGTGTGTGTGTGTGTGTGTGTGTGTGTGTGTGTGTGTGTGTGTGTGTGTTTCTATGTGTGTGTGTCTGTGTGTGTGCATGTGAATTTAAAAGTCAAGTCAATATTATCTTCATTGTGTGTGTGTATATATGTGTGTGTGCGTCTGTCATTCTTCCGAAGATGGCGTTGAACCCATTTATTCATTTACCTTTGTAACTTATAGTCTTTTCTGTCTTCATGGAGTCCATTGTCACAGATGTGGTCCAGGCAGATTTGGAGGGATCCTTGTGGCCAGAAGACAGACCCAAGCATTCTATGTAACGCTTCACGCTCAAATTATTGCCTTCCAGTTTGTGGGATTTGCCGAGTACTCTACCAAGAGCTGCAACAATGAAGGGTGAGATCAAAGTGACATCCTAAATGAGAAAACAATACACAAAAACAAACAAAAATGCTTATGTATCTTGACAGACAGATGTGTCATGTTATGTATGTACAGTGTTTTACATTGTGTGTGCGTGTGTGAGCGTGTACGTGTACATGTACATGTGTGTGTGTGTGTGTGTGTGTGTGTGTGTGTGTGTGTGTGTGTGTGTGTGTCTGCGAGTGTACATGAATATGTGCATGCATTCATTTCCATATAAAAACATGCCTGCATGTACACAAAAAGTTTTAATCTCATTTTTCTTCACACTGCTTTAATGTTTGCAATGTTACACAATATTATTATTTTTATATTTACCGTAAACATTACCTTATTTTACTTTTACCTTAAACCAGTCCAGACTGGTAACTCCAGAGAATTAAAAGAAAAAGTATATGTTTCCTACATTGTACACAAAGCATGGCTTTTAGCAACGGTGTGAAAATGCATGCATGAAAGTTCTTACCACTTGGGTCTTCAAAGTAAACCAAGCATCTCCCTTCACCAGGGGTCATGTCCACTCTGTCCACTTCACCACCGCCTGATCTTCTTGTGTGCTCAAAGTAAAGCGCAATAATGTCTTCAGTGGTGCTGGGGTTCAAATTCTCCACCAGCAGACACTTGGAAATGGGGACCTTGTGCGCGGTCAGTCTTTGTCCCTTTAACATTTTCTTCCCAATGCGTTGTACAATTTTATTCAGGTCTAAAAAGAAACACACACACACACACACACAGATGAAAAGCCATACATTCAATTCAGCATAATTGCATGGGGTCATATGAGGCAATTGATGAAATAAACAAAGAAACAAGTCAAATTTTGGTTTAATGTGTTGGATGCTGGTATGTTATACAAAAATAGCAGTAAATACATCAGAAACAGATTTTGTTTCTAGGGTAGATGATTAGTTTAGAATTTCCTACACACACACAAAAACAAAATGCTGAACAACTTTGGTAAATGTTTCTAATACACCATGACAAATCTTGTGATTTAATTGTACTATACCTGGTTCCCCTTCAAAGGTGACCAGCGCAGTCCCCGTTTCATCTCCGCACAGGAACTCCTGAACCTTACAGCTGGTCAGCTCCTTCAGGTAGTCATCGAAAGTGCTGCGGCGCAGGATTTCTGGCAGATTCTTCAGCAGCAGTTTGTTTGGGTAGGTTGGACTAGTTCCTTGCTCACCTGATCCAGAAAAGAAAAATTCAACATTTTAACCCTTTCACCTCCTTACATTTTTCAGCCAAACAAATCCATTAATCTTACCTGGGTAGAGAAAAAAATCTGTCTGTAATATTGTGGATTCCTCTGTGACATTTTTAAAGTAAGGCCTATCCTTACCTCCCAAAATGAAGAGAACAGGGTCTTCGGATAACAGAGACTGATTTGATGTTTTTTAGTGACATGGGTGTTAAATCATTGTGGTGCAAAAATGCGACGTTGGTGGTGAAAGGGTTAACATTTTGATAGACTAAAAACTGTTTTCTTTGTTGAGCAAAACTCTTGAAGCAAATGTGTGGTTAACACTGAAAGATTAAGAGCACTTTCTTTGGATCTAGTAAAGATATACTTCAAATATTTTTACATGCAATTTATCCATGTGTATTAGCATGTGTACTAGAATGCATGTGTGTGTTTGTGTGTGTGTACGTGTGTGTGTGTGTGTGTGTGTGTGTGTGTGTGTGTGTGTGTGTGTGTGTGTGTGTGTGTGTGTTTCTATGTGTGTGTGTCTGTGTGTGTGCATGTGAATTTAAAAGTCAAGTCAATATTATCTTCATTGTGTGTGTGTATATATGTGTGTGTGCGTCTGTCATTCTTCCGAAGATGGCGTTGAACCCATTTATTCATTTACCTTTGTAACTTATAGTCTTTTCTGTCTTCATGGAGTCCATTGTCACAGATGTGGTCCAGGCAGATTTGGAGGGATCCTTGTGGCCAGAAGACAGACCCAAGCATTCTATGTAACGCTTCACGCTCAAATTATTGCCTTCCAGTTTGTGGGATTTGCCGAGTACTCTACCAAGAGCTGCAACAATGAAGGGTGAGATCAAAGTGACATCCTAAATGAGAAAACAATACACAAAAACAAACAAAAATGCTTATGTATCTTGACAGACAGATGTGTCATGTTATGTATGTACAGTGTTTTACATTGTGTGTGCGTGTGTGAGCGTGTACGTGTACATGTACATGTGTGTGTGTGGGTGGGTGTGTGTGTGTGTGTGTGTGTGTGTGTGTCTGCGAGTGTACATGAATATGTGCATGCATTCATTTCCATATAAAAACATGCCTGCATGTACACAAAAAGTTTTAATCTCATTTTTCTTCACACTGCTTTAATGTTTGCAATGTTACACAATATTATTTTTTTTACATTTACCGTAAACATTACCTTATTTTACTTTTACCTTAAACCAGTCCAGACTGGTAACTCCAGAGAATTAAAAGAAAAAGTATATGTTTCCTACATTGTACACAAAGCATGGCTTTTAGCAACGGTGTGAAAATGCATGCATGAAAGTTCTTACCACTTGGGTCTTCAAAGTAAACCAAGCATCTCCCTTCACCAGGGGTCATGTCCACTCTGTCCACTTCACCACCGCCTGATCTTCTTGGGTTCTCAAAGTAAAGCGCAATAATGTCTTCAGTGGTGCTGGGGTTCAAATTCTCCACCAGCAGACACTTGGAAATGGGGACCTTGTGCGCGGTCAGTCTTTGTCCCTTTAACATTTTCTTCCCAATGCGTTGTACAATTTTATTCAGGTCTAAAAAGAAAACACACACACACACACACAGATGAAAAGCCATACATTCAATTCAGCATAATTGCATGGGGTCATATGAGGCAATTGATGAAATAAACAAAGAAACAAGTCAAATTTTGGTTTAATGTGTTGGATGCTGGTATGTTATACAAAAATAGAAGTAAATACATCAGAAACAGATTTTGTTTCTAGGGTAGATGATTAGTTTAGAATTTCCTACACACACACAAAAACAAAATGCTGAACAACTTTGGTAAATGTTTCTAATACACCATGACAAATCTTGTGATTTAATTGTACTATACCTGGTTCCCCTTCAAAGGTGACCAGCGCAGTCCCCGTTTCATCTCCGCACAGGAACTCCTGAACCTTACAGCTGGTCAGCTCCTTCAGGTAGTCATCGAAAGTGCTGCGGCGCAGGATTTCTGGCAGATTCTTCAGCAGCAGTTTGTTTGGGTAGGTTGGACTAGTTCCTTGCTCACCTGATCCAGAAAAGAAAAATTCAACATTTTAACCCTTTCACCTCCTTACATTTTTCAGCCAAACAAATCCATTAATCTTACCTGGGTAGACAAAACAATCTGTCTGTAATATTGTGGATTCCTCTGTGACATTTTTAAAGTAAGGCCTATCCTTACCTCCCAAAATGAAGAGAACAGGGTCTTCGGATAACAGACCCTGATTTGATGTTTTTTAGTGACATGGGTGTTAAATCATTGTGGTGCAAAAATGCGACGTTGGCGGTGAAAGGGTTAACATTTTGATAGACTAAAAACTGTTTCCTTTGTTGAGCAAAACTCTTGAAGCAAATGTGTGGTTAACACTGAAAGATTAAGAGCACTTTCTTTGGATCTAGTAAAGATATACTTCAAATATTTTTACATGCAATTTATCCATGTGTATTAGCATGTGTACTAGAATGCATGTGTGTGTGTTGTGTGTGTGTGTACGTATGTGTGTGTGTGTGTGTGTGTGTGTGTGTGTGTGTGTGTGTGTGTGTGTGTGTTTCTATGTGTGTGTGTCTGTGTGTGTGCATGTGAATTTAAAAGTCAAGTCAATATTATCTTCATTGTGTGTGTGTATATATGTGTGTGTGCGTCTGTCATTCTTCCGAAGATGGCGTTGAACCCATTTATTCATTTACCTTTGTAACTTATAGTCTTTTCTGTCTTCATGGAGTCCATTGTCACAGATGTGGTCCAGGCAGATTTGGAGGGATCCTTGTGGCCAGAAGACAGACCCAAGCATTCAATGTAACGCTTCACGCTCAAATTATTGCCTTCCAGTTTGTGGGATTTGCCGAGTACTCTACCAAGAGCTGCAACAATGAAGGGTGAGATCAAAGTGACATCCTAAATGAGAAAACAATACACAAAAACAAACAAAAATGCTTATGTATCTTGACAGACAGATGTGTCATGTTATGTATGTACAGTGTTTTACATTGTGTGTGCGTGTGTGAGCGTGTACATGTACATGTACGTGTGTGTGTGTGTGGGTGTGGGTGTGTGTGTGTGTGTGTGTGTGTCTGCGAGTGTACATGAATATGTGCATGCATTCATTTCCATATAAAAACATGCCTGCATGTACACAAAAAGTTTTAATCTCATTTTTCTTCACACTGCTTTAATGTTTGCAATGTTACACAATATTATTATTTTTACATTTACCGTAAACATTACCTTATTTTACTTTTACCTTAAACCAGTCCAGACTGGTAACTCCAGAGAATTAAAAGAAAAAGTATATGTTTCCTACATTGTACACAAAGCATGGCTTTTAGCAACGGTGTGAAAATGCATGCATGAAAGTTCTTACCACTTGGGTCTTCAAAGTAAACCAAGCATCTCCCTTCACCAGGGGTCATGTCCACTCTGTCCACTTCACCACCGCCTGATCTTCTTGGGTTCTCAAAGTAAAGCGCAATAATGTCTTCAGTGGTGCTGGGGTTCAAATTCTCCACCAGCAGACACTTGGAAATGGGGACCTTGTGCGCGGTCAGTCTTTGTCCCTTTAACATTTTCTTCCCAATGCGTTGTACAATTTTATTCAGGTCTAAAAAGAAACACACACACACACACACACAGATGAAAAGCCATACATTCAATTCAGCATAATTGCATGGGGTCATATGAGGCAATTGATGAAATAAACAAAGAAACAAGTCAAATTTTGGTTTAATGTGTTGGATGCTGGTATGTTATACAAAAATAGAAGTAAATACATCAGAAACAGATTTTGTTTCTAGGGTAGATGATTAGTTTAGAATTTCCTACACACACACAAAAACAAAATGCTGAACAACTTTGGTAAATGTTTCTAATACACCATGACAAATCTTGTGATTTAATTGTACTATACCTGGTTCCCCTTCAAAGGTGACCAGCGCAGTCCCCGTTTCATCTCCGCACAGGAACTCCTGAACCTTACAGCTGGTCAGCTCCTTCAGGTAGTCATCGAAAGTGCTGCGGCGCAGGATTTCTGGCAGATTCTTCAGCAGCAGTTTGTTTGGGTAGGTTGGACTAGTTCCTTGCTCACCTGATCCAGAAAAGAAAAATTCAACATTTTAACCCTTTCACCTCCTTACATTTTTCAGCCAAAACTTTCCATTAATCTTACCTGGGTAGAGAAAAAAATCTGTCTGTAATATTGTGGATTCCTCTGTGACATATTTAAAGTAAGGCCTATCCTTACCTCCCAAAATGAAGAGAACAGGGTCTTTCGGATAACAGGCCCTGATTTGATGTTTTTTAGTGACATGGGTGTTAAATCATTGTGGTGCAAAAATGCGACGTTGGCGGTGAAAGGGTTAACATTTTGATAGACTAAAAACTGTTTCCTTTGTTGAGCAAAACTCTTGAAGCAAATGTGTGGTTAACACTGAAAGATTAAGAGCACTTTCTTTGGATCTAGTAAAGATATACTTCAAATATTTTTACATGCAATTTATCCATGTGTATTAGCATGTGTACTAGAATGCATGTGTGTGTTTGTGTGTGTGTACATGTGTGTGTGTGTGTACACGTGTGTGTGTGTGTGTGTGTGTGTGTGTGTGTGTGGTGTGTGTGTGTGTGTGTGTGTGTGCATGTGTTTCTATGTGTGTGTGTCTGTGTATGTGCATGTGAATTTAAAAGTCAAGTCAATATTATCTTCAATGTGTGTGTGTATATATGTGTGTGTGCGTCTGTCACTCTTCCGAAGATGGCGTTGAACCCATTTATTCATTTACCTTTGTAACTTATAGTCTTTTCTGTCTTCATGGAGTCCATTGTCACAGATGTGGTCCAGGCAGATTTGGAGGGATTCTTGCGTCCAAAAGACAGACCCAAGCACTCTATGTAACACTTCACGCTCAAATTATTGCCTTCCAGTTTGTGGGATTTGCCGAGTACTCTATCAAGATCTGCAACAATGAAGGGTGAGATCGAAGTGACATCCTAAATGAGAAAACAATACACAAAACAAACAAAAATGCTTATGTGTCTTGACAGACAGATGTGTCATGTTATGTATGTACAGTGTTTTACATTGTGTGTGCGTGTGTGAGCATGTACGTGTACGTGTACATGTACATGTGTGTGTGTGTGTGTGTGTGTGTGTGTGTGTGTGTGTGTGTGTGTGTGTCTATGTGTGTGTGTGTGTGTGTGTGTGTCTGTGTGTGTGTGTGTGTGTCTGCGAGTGTACATGGATATGTGCATGTATTCATTTCCATATAAAAACATGCCTGCATGTACACAAAAAGTTTTAATCTCATTTCTCTTCACACTGCTTTAATGTTTGCAATGTTACACAATATTTTTTTTTTTTACATTTACCTTAAACCAGTCCAGACAGGTAACTCCAGAGAATTAAAAGAAAAAGTATATGTTTCCTACATTGTACACAAAGCATGGCTTTTAGCAAAGGTGTGAAAATGCATGCATGAAAGTTCTTACCACTTGGGTCTTCAAAGTAAACCAAGCATCTCCTTTCACCAGGGGTCATGTCCACTCTGTTCACTTCACCACCGCCTGATCTTTTGGGGTACTCAAAGTAAAGCTCAATAGTGTCTTCAGTGGTACTGCGGTTCAAATTCTCCACCAGCAGACAGTTGGAAATGGGGACTTTGTGCATGGTCAGTCTTTGTCCATCTAACATACATTTCCCACTGTCTTGTATAATTTGATTCAGGTCTGAAAACACACACACACACAGATGTAGAATTAAAGATAATAAAGTCAGTATTATTCCACCAATACAGAAGAAAACTGGTGGTCAGGAGGCAATGGATGAAATAATACACAAAGCATAACAAAATTCAAGTTTTTATTTTATGTGTTTGATACTGCTATGTCATACAAAAATAGCAGTAAATACATCAGAAACAGATTTTGTTTTCAGGGTAGATGATTAGTTTTAGAATTTCTTACACACACCAAAAAGAATGCTGAACAACTTTGGTAAAAAAATTTTAGTACACCATGACAAATCTAACACCTAATTGTACTATACCTGGTTCCCCTTCAAAGGTGACCAGCGCAGTCCCTGTGTCATCTCCGTACAGCAACTCCTGAACCTCACGGCCGGTCAGCCCCTCCAGGTAGTCCATGAAAGTGTCGCGGCGCAGGATTTCTGGCAGATTCTTCAGCAGCAGTTTGTTTGGGTAGGTTGGGCTGGTTTCTAGATCACCTGATCCAGAAAAGAAAAATTGAACATTTTAACATTTTGATGGACTAAAAACTTTCTTTTGTTGAGCAAAACTCTTGAAACAAAGTGTAACAAAGGTGTGAATAAAACTGAGAATAAAACGCTAACACATAGTTAGCGTTCAGACATGGGGTCAAGATACTCAAACACTCTTACATCTTGCTGCTAGTCTGGTTCGATCAAAATTAACGTACAGACAAGAAGCTTATTTTTCGGCTCCCCAGACACTACCAAAAAAGTTCCAAAGCATAGACAGTAAGGCCGTTAAGTTAGCACTTGGTGTTCCAGTGCACACAGATACATTCAAAACATACAGAGAAGCTAATTTGTTATCACTTGATGATCAACGTAAGCTGGCTACAGCCAAGTATGTGACTAGAAGTCTCTCAGTGTCTAATTCAGTGACTAGTGACATTTTTCTTGATTCAAAACAAGATTTTCCTAAGAGGGCTCAAAATATTTCTTACCTTCAACCTATTAGAAATTATACAGATTAATTATTTAAGAAGTGCGATATCGATATTACATCAACTTAAAGTATGCTGACAATGCCTATTGTACCTCAGTGGGAGCATATTTCTGCTATATTTGATACAGATTATACCGCTTTGAAAACAGATATGTTAATCTAATATCAGTTGAAGCAAAAGAACATTTAGAAAACACATACCCGTATCATCTTAAAATTTATACAGATGGTTCAGTTGTGGAATCATACACAGAAGCTGGATTTGTGATTCCTGATTAAAAAATGAGAAAATCTTTTCGTCTAGGAAAAGGCTTTTCTGTATTTACTGCTGAACTTTATGCAATTATAATGGCACTATCCTGGATAGCTGATATGGATATTGCAGTTTATAGTATTTTACTTTGTGTTGACTCAAACTCTGTTCTTTATAGTTTACACAACTGGAATGCAAACACCAGAAGAGATTTAATTTTTGATGTAAAATATCTAATACACTCTATTATGTTTAAAGCAATTAACGTAGAATTTTGCTGGATTCCATCGCACTGTGGTATCGTTGGGAATGAAATAGCTGATAAATTAGCGAAAGAAGGTGCTAGTAGAAAATCTTCAGATTGTTCAATAAAACTAGAAAAAACACGAAATAAATTCAATGTTAGAAAATAGTATATATAATGAAAAGCTTCCTTCAAAATCTAAGATATTACTATGTTCAAGATCTTTATCTAGCCTTATGTACAAATTTACTAAAGATGTAGAATGCGCTTGTGGTCACCCAATATCAGTTCAACATATTTTTTTAGAATGTCCATTATTATTATTATTGTTACACAAACTATCTTGGATACAAGTTCCACAAATTGGAACTTTAAAAGATGTAGTTTACAGTCATGAAATGATCAAAATTGCTACAGTCTTATCCAGCTCTGGAATTGCAAGATTGCTATAGTTCATGAGTTAATTAACTTTTTTTTTGACCCTCCACATTCACATGACATAAAATCATATGCATAGTTACACTTACTCATAACACACGCACTCATATTCACATACATACACACGCGCGCACACACATACACACGCGCGCACTCACTTTTTGGTTTTTGTTTTTAAATAGTCTAATATCACCATTGTGTGAACAGACTTTAAATTAAATCAATCAATCAATCAATCAATCAAAAAAAACTGAAAGATTAAGAGCACTGTCTTTGGATCTAGTAAAGATATACTTCAAATATTATTGCATGAAGTTAATAACTTATCCATGTGTGTTAGCATGTGTACTAGAATGTGTGTGTGTGTGTGTGTGTGTGTGTGCGTGTGCGTGTGCGTTTGTGTGTGTGCGTCTGTGTGTGTCTGTGAGTGCATGTGAATTGAAGTCAAGTTTAAGTCAATATTATCTTTATTGTGTGTGCGTGTGTGTGTGTGTGAGATACAAAATGAATTCTATCACTTTCATCTTCCCTTTGAAGTTTCATAATGAAACCGAGCCTTTCGTTATTGACAATTATGTCTTGTTTTCTGTTACTCTCCTGAAGGTGGCGTTGAACGCATTTATTAATTTAAGATAGCTTTTGACTTTAGTCATTGTTTCATCTGTGTGACTTAAAGTCACACATTGAGGTCATCGCTTGCTCACTCTCTCTCTTCTTGAATGATAAATTTTGTTTAATGAAAAGACTGTTAGACACATAAAAGGAGTGTGCATGACGCACTTATTGCGGTAGTATAATAACACACACTTAAGTACACACACAAACACACACACAGACACACATGCCAATGCAAACACATGAACAAACTGGTACATGTACACATACCATATTTTTCGGACTATAAAGCGTGCCTGGTTATAAAGCGCACCACCCAAATTTGACACAACATTCAGATTCTGCTATTATATATATACAACAAACAAACAACTAGCCTTTATCAACACAAACAAACAATTAAACAGCAAAACAGCAAATTTAGGAGCAAAAAACAGACTGAGCAAAAAACCAGCAAGATCAAAATTTAAAAAAAAAAACTTTTGCTATATTTGCTGTTTAATTGTTTGTGTTGATAAAGGCGCATTCGCCGAAATATCCAGTAGTTTTGTTTTGTCTCTTGTGAATAAAATAACGTCACTTTACACTTGTTGTGTAGTTGTTTGTTTGTTGTATGTTCCAGTGACGTTGCAGTCTGTTTCAGGTTTTTGTGGGTTTTTTTTACTATTTTAGTAGTCATATTATAAGGCGCAGGGGTCTCAGTCTGGGAAAAAAAAGTATCGCCTTATAGTCCGAAACATATGGTACATGCACACATATACATAAATGTATACACACAAACATACATGTACTTACACACACACCACCACCACCACCAACAACAACGACAACAATACAAACACAGACACAAACTCTCCATAACACAATACCTGCGGACTCGCTGGACTCACTGCAATCAGATTCCTGACTACTGTTGCAAAACAAGCTCGTCAGGAGGCGTGGTTCTGTCAACTTTAAGCCCAAATCAACTAAGAAATCGCTGGAATCGGTTTCATCCGAGACGTCATCTGTTTCCGGTGCCACATCCACTAATGGTGCCCCTTCCATGATCGGTAGCTGACTCCCCGTTTGGCCACGGATCACGATGCTGTCAGTACATTCCACGAGGGCTTTAGTCGCTGCAGATTCTTCAGAAGACCCAGCCTCTTGCTCCGCCGGTCCTAGATCTGGAGGTTTCTTTGGCTGGTACAAGGACAACCGCAGATTTGCGTCGCCAACTTTGTGAGGCATGGACAGCAGTCTCTGAGCAACTGTGACAAATGTTCAACATACAAAGTTGAATTAATTTTTCCTTCAAAATAAAGTTACCTCATTCTACCCCATTTACGAGTATACTCGTAACTCACGCCAACCATATCTGCCCGTTTACGAGTTAACTGGTAATACAAACCCATCTTCAAACTGAAGCGTCTAGCTTGGTTCTTGTCCTCAAATTGTTCACTTTGGTAGCTTTAGCCTGTTTACAGACACTTCCTTTCCGGTCATGCTTAGATTTTATCGATTTTGGAGCAGATTTCTCATATTTTTTACTATTTTTCCCCATGATGGGTTAATATTTATTGTGTCCGAGTAATGAAATGGCAAGTAAAAGTGTTTTGGATTGATTTAAGACCATTATAATGACCAAAAAATAGCGATTGTATCGAGTTTTTAGTGAATGTAGTTGAAGTAGAAAGCTCTACTTCCGATCATTGCATAAAGAACAAACCTTTTCTATATTACTGTTTTTTGTGTGTAAAAGAGTTATTTTTAGAACTCACACTACATTAGTACAAACCGCATTTCAAATTCCATGAAACTTTGTAAACTTTTAATTAAAACGCATTTGACAATAGCACTTACAATGTTATAATCTTACTGTGAATTGTTGCAATTTCATACCAATTTTTCTAAACATTATTATTGTTATGCTCAAAGCTCTCTGCACAGCTGGGCCAGGGAAAATAAATGCAGCTGTGAGGGATGGGGTAGAATGTGTTAAAGTTTCCATTTATTTGGGCGTCGCAAAGTACTACAGTTGAACCTCCCTTATAAGACCTTCAACAGATCATCCAAAATGAGGTCTTATAAGGAGGGGTCTTATAAGGGAGGTAATTTTAATACTTACAAAGAGGGGCATTGTCTCAGAGAAGTAGGTCTTATGTGGGAGGGAGTCTTATAAAATGGGAGGTCTTATAAGGGAGGTTCCACTGTAATAGCAAAGTCTTCTTTTCTTTGGACACAGAATATCTATTAAGAGCTTTGTCATGCTTTGGAAAACTCTGCAGGATTAGATGACGAAAGTTCGTTTAACATCCTCTGGCCTGGAACAGGCACATATCATATATGGGACATTAATAACTATAAAGATAGTGGGATGATCATGGAGGTACTGCAATACCAGGAAAGTCCAAAGTGTTTTCTTAATACCAATACAAGATGATTTCACCCTTTGACTCAGCAGGATTAGATTTACATTTTGGTACTTTACACAGTAACAGAGGCGTCTCTGTGAAATTCGAGTTGCTCCCACCTTGACAGTGCATCACAGTCAGAGGCGTGCCACTCATTTTTCTTTCTTTTTTGGCATACGATTTTTGTGTGACTTATGAGTGTGTGTGTGTGTAAAACTTTTTGACCAAATGACAACTTTTTTGTATTGCCACTGGGTTTAATATGTGGGCTAAGTGCATGGGCACACGGGACCTCGGTTTACATCGTCTCATCCGAAAGACTCCCACGTTCAGACCGTAAGTCCTAGTGCAAAATGAGAGGAAAAATCCCCTGTACCCAGGTTCGAACTTGGGTTTATTACTCTCTGTCCACTCTACACTTAATATAAAATAAGGACAAAAATATTCACACACACCTAATCCCTTTGGCTGCAGCACAAGAAAAGACAGTGCAACCTAATCCCTTTGGCTGCAGCACTAGAAAAGACAACCTAATCCCTTTGGCTGCAGCACTAGAAAAGACAGTGCAACCTAATCCCTTTTGGCTGCAGCACTAGAAAAGACAGTGCAACCTAATCCATTTGGCTGCAGCACTAGAAAGACAACCTAATCCCTTTGGCTGCAGCACTAGAAAAGACAGTGCAACCTAATCCCTTTGGCTGCAGCACTAGAAAAGACAGTGCAACATAATCCCTTTGGCTGCAGCACTAGAACAGACAGTATTAATTGTTTAAGATGCACTCATGACAATAGGGCCAGCTGGCATTCCATTTGAAGTTTGTTTCTAAGCAACTGCTAACTCACTCTTTCTCTCTGCCTCTCTTCTCTCTCTCTCTCTCTCTCTTTCTCTCTCTCTCTCCCTCTCTCCTCTCCTCTCTCTCTCACACACCACATGTGCTGCCAAATAGATTTTTGTGCCTTATATATATTTGATCAAGGAAGTATATGAACCACCAGTTATCTCCCATCATCCACCTAAAGCACTTAATGGTCCATGTTTTCCTAATTACTTCCTTAATTCCTATTTTCTTCTTGTCAAAATATCTGATTCACCCCTTCCTTTATAACACAAGTCTCAATTTCCCAGCTTCTTGTGTTTTTGATTAGTATCCTTAATTCTAATACACAAAGTCAGCATCCTCATTAATGGCCAAATCAACGCAGGTCACTATCCTTTATTAGGCCCCCAAAAAAAATTCTGTGTGGGGGTTTCATCAGTTTTTTTTTACATTTTGTGTTTGGTCTAGGCGTGTGAATATATTATCACATTGCATTCAAACTGCAATCGAGGTCTAGCGCCCCTGCCATTTATGTCGCGGAGGTAGGGTCCAAGTCTGTGTGAGTAGCGGTCCCCTTGACTGTGCCGAGTGCATTGTTTGTTTCCCTTGAATCATCTGTTCAATTAACTTTTTTTTCTTCTTTTTCTTTCTTTATTCATCCAAAAGAGTTTAGGTTCACGCAAAACCTAGGGTCGTCGGGAACCGGAAACAAACATTTTTTGGGGGGGTGCCTCAACATTATTTGTGACCGTTTTTTTAAAAAATTTGGGGGAGTATTTATCCCGCTACATGTCAGCCAACACTCCGTCTTTGGGGGGATTTGGGATACTGATGATGTTATGCGAAGGAGTTTGTCATGGCTAAGACATCCCCGCATAACTACTCATAGCATAACAACATTTTGATGTACTAGGTGTTCTAGCCTATTCATTGGCGTCTGACATAGTCTTAAGCTAAGAAGAAAAAAAATGTTATAAAATTATACAGAGAGACTCCCTAAAAGATCCATTGAACCCTTTAAAAACTACAGACACACTTTTGTGCACTGTATTCTGACCCCCATGTTTTTCAAAGATGTCTAGGTCTAATAGAATTAACGCCCTTGACTGCCAGAGAAATCAAGAAAAAAATCATTGGGCAATCATGCCATGATAAAGACAATTGAAGAGAGACCATCTGGAAAAATGTCTGGGGTATAGACTCTTGACTGTGCATCAGAGCAAAAGCCAGCATGTCAGGGTTTATTCCTCTTCATCTGATGACATCATCAGTGATGTCATCAGGTCCATAGGTATCGTTGGTGCAGTCAAGGGATTAACACTGCAAAAAAAACACTTCTCACACAACCCAGCCTTCCGGATCCCTCAAAGGTGATAGGATCGCTCTCCATCTTCCTCCTCCACCTCCAACGATCGATCTCCCCTCCGCCTCTCCTGGGGGTTTTTCGAAGTAGTACCGGTAGAGGTCGTGGTATTTCAGGTCGCCGTTCTCTATCACGAGGGTGGATGAAGGAGATGATGGGCTTTCCACTGCAGTTTGGGTCGCGGGCTGCCATTGCTGTTTCACCAGGGAGCTGTCGCTGGCTCTGTCACTGTTTTTTCTGCTCTGGAATCCTACACACCATTAAATTCATATATATATATATCTATATATATCTGTCTGACAACTACACTTACAGACTTACGAAGTAGAGAAATTTCTGGATAAAGAACTTTCAGACTCTCCATCCTTGTGCCTCAACACTCTAAAATAGTACATTCTGTTTCCCATCACGAGTCGTGGGTACCTTTCAAAAAAGAAGTATCTTTACACTCACACACAGCACACACACACACAACACACATGCTCACTGCGAAATGGCCGCACGCACCTAGCACACACAGAACCCGCACACATACACACACATGCCACTCACTCGCACACTCCATACACTTAGTTCTTTCCCTCACCTTTATCACATTCCCTACCGATTTTGAAAGTTTTTTTTCTTTTTTTTTAAAAGCTGTGTTTTTTAAATAATCCAATGGAGGGTATTACTCTGATTGGTCTGATCATCTATATGCTTTTCAAATGCGGAAGATAAAGTCTTGCATTAAGATGATTTTTTGCTCAGGTCGATTTTCATAATATTTGTTTGCTATTATGTTCATTACTTTCAAATGCGGAAGATGAAAGTCTTGCATGAAGATGATTTTTTGCTCAGTCGATTCCCATAATATTTGTTTTCTAATTAATGTTTCATTACTTTTCAATGCGGGAAGATGAAAGTCTTGCATGAGATGATTTTTGCACAGTTCGATTCCATAATATTTGTTTCTAATTAGTTTCCATTATTTCAAATTGCG
>JAGGCT020004181.1:0-21578 GCA_017654935.2 Phymorhynchus buccinoides
TACAGATGGGATGTCAAAATGTTGTATCTTGGGATTCCAAGATGGCGGATACTCAATATGGTGAGAACTGACTATCAACTGAACGTGACAACTTTGGTATGTAGATATTCAAGTACCATCTTATTTTGAAATCAGTAAGCCCCTGATTCTGTTAAAACCTCCACCAAGAGACAAATGAGTTTTTGATTAGTATAAATCTAGCTGACCAGAAAGCCTCAAGGTGAAAATGAAACACCAAACTGTCATGTTTTCAAACTACCATACACAGTCATTTAGCAAAGTGAAAAGAAAAGACAGACAAAAAAGCATGTTGGAGCTTGAAACAAAAACCCCCACCAGTTTTCAGTATGGGCATCTAGACAACTGAGAAGAAAAGGGAAAGGAACAAAGTTGGAGATACAGGGAGACAGAACACCACTCCTCTTGAAAGCTAGGCATGCATTTGTATACTATTTAACATCACAAAAGTTCTATGCGGCATCTGAACGGAAGCAAAACACAACTAATAAAATGTTCATCTCATGTCAAACAAAAGTTATCATCAATCATTTAAAAACTCCCTATAACCAAATGGTTCTTTTCAGAATTTAAAGGAGTAATATTTTCGAGGGTGTAAAAAAATTTACAAAAATTATAAACCCCCAGAAAAATATCAATCCAAATCTGCATTAGAACCTGCTGTTGTTGTTGTTGTTGTTGTTGTTGTTGTTGTTGCTTTTTTACGATACATATAAGCGAGCAACAGATACAAATAGAAAGAGACCCAATAGCCAAATGATTGTGTCCTGATTGAGTCAACTGCAACACAGAAATGAACATTATTTTGGTAGCAGTTTAACCCTCCATCAAATTTTGATTTAAATCCATTCATATTTTTTAAAATTGTACTGTTAACCCCTTCAACGCCAATTGTCGCATTTATGCACCACAATGGTGGTTACTAAAAAGTCATCAAATCAGGGCCTGTTATCCAAAGACCATATTTTCTTATCATTTTTGGAGGTAAGGATAGGCCTAATGTTATACATGTCACAGAGGAATTCCCAATATTACAGAAACTTTTTTTTTTTTTTTTTTTTTCTCTACACAATTTTTCTTTTTCCTCTCTCAGTGTTTTTTTTTAAAGTTGTGTGTTTTTTGCTGAAAAATGTTTGGCGGTGAAAGGATCATTAAACAGGAGATCTTATACAGACAGCGGCGAAAATACCTTCTTGGTAGATGTAAATATTTTCTAAAACAGTATACTTTGATTGGTCTAGTGCATATAATTAAGGCTATTTTGAGGTAAGCATTTTCTAAGAGAGTTTAAGCTTACTTTGATTGGTCTCTTGCTTATATTTTGAGGTAAACATTTTTCTAAGAAATTTACTTTGATTGGTCTATTGCTTATAATCATGGATATTTGGAGGTAAACACTTTTCTAAGAAATTTACTTTGATTGGTCTATTGCTTATAATTATGGATATTTGGAGGTACACTTTTTTTTTTTATTATAAGAGAGCTATACTTTGACCTGATCTTTTGCTTATGGTTGTGGATATATTTTGAGGTAAACATTTTTTTCGAAAAGAGTTACCCCTTTGATTTGGTCGGCTGATTCTAATTATTAACATTTTGTCGGTTGTAGTATGTGGACCATGTTTATTTTGTATTGTCTTATCAAGTGTATACTATTCGTTATTTTCTTATTTTAGTCTGATGTTTTATTTATATTTCAATTTGTTTAAAGCGCACAGAGCATACCTGATAGTGTGGATTGATAGCGCTATATCAAAATAAAATCATTATTATTATTATTAAATATTTTTTCTAAGAGATTGTACTTTAATTGGTCTATTGCTTATAAGTATTGATATTGTGGGAATATTGATTTGTTTGGTGTACACATTTTCTCTGGAGCCTACTTACGTGCATAAATACAACATGTTTTGAACACTTTGCTTAAAATAGCGTTTTCTTACAGGTCTGTTTTATTTTATGTTTGTGTGTGAACTGTAAATGTTACTTTGTTACATCGACAAAAACAACAAAAGTTACCTAGGTATTGTTTTCAATTTCATGGAGAAAAACACATTGTACATTAAAGAATGAAATAGGCTGGAGGCCAAGAGAGGAAGATAACGAATTTGAACAAAGGGGGGGGGGGGGGACAACAATCACCCCAACCTCAAAGGCTAAACTTGGCACATTCATTTGTTGAGAATGATGCTTTGTTTGTCTCACTTTGGCTCTGATCCACGCATTGCTAGGTGATTGGTATCGTAATCAAACATTGGTTGAGGGGAGTTAATTAGAAAGTGAGTATTCCCCCTTTGTTCAATTTCGTTCTTGTGACAATTAGTTTTCTCTACACGTTCCTTCAAACTTAACCTGGACTGGCTTCTTCCAAGACCAACCCACCGTTTTTATATTCTCTTTGTTTATACTAAGATACATATCTGGTATTGTTCAAAATTTCGGAGGGACTTTACTGGTGCTGCACTGCCTCCGGGCCGGGGGGGGGCGTTTTTTCTCTTAGGATCGTTCACACCCTTTAAAAAAAATAAAAATCTCTTGTTTCTGCTAATATATATTTATTCTATAAAATACTGGTATTGTTAAAATTTCGGGACTTTAATCGTGTTTCGCTGCCTCCGGGCATTGTCTCCAGGATAGTTCCCACCATCCTTGATATCTACTAATGTCCCATAATGTGTCTGTTCCACTTCCAGACCGGATGACGTTTTTTTAAACAGATTTTTCTCACTCTGTGTTCCTCTCCCCCGTTTCTTCTCAATGGACGACGAATGAAAAAGAAGGAATGGACGAAGAAGCAAGATTGGTTTCAAAAAAACAATCATAGAACTTTGCATTCCGAATTGTAGACTTAGGCTGTGTACAGATATACATAGGCGGAAGTTCTGCACGGAAACCCGTAAATAAGTAAAACAAAACCCCGTGGGGATACCGGGGGGGCTTTTTGTATAAATAGTTTTTCCCCCAACCTTCTGGAAGTTCTGTGCTTGTAGCTTTCCTATAATATGTCACTCTCTTTTACTTTGCCTTTTCCCTTCAGCTTACTGTCATCTACTATCTTTCTTGCCTCTACCTTAACCCGGTCCATTCTCCTGCCTTCTTTCACGAAACACTTTCAAAAGATTTCCTCCATCCGAAGTCGGACTTGCTGGGCCTAACTATTTCTTAGTTAGTTAGGCGCATAACGGCAGCATTGACGCATCTGCGCTCATAATTGACAGGAAAAACTGTCTGACTCTGAGCGATCGAGGAAGAAGAAGAAGTAAAAAAAAAAGGACAAATTAAGCGCATGCGTTTCCGTGCAGGAACGCAGAAACGGAAACGATCCGCTTGTTATTTTTTCCCTTCTTTCTTTCACTTATTTATTTATGGAGTTTTTGAGTTTTTCTGCGCGGAACTTCCGCATATGTATGTGCGCGTGCGCTTACTTTCAACATGGGCTGCTAGACCAATTAAATGGCATCCACTTTAAAAGACACAAAAAAACAACCGGGGAAGTGGGTGGATGCCTCGTGCCTCCATTCGGGGAGCTGGACGACCCCGACCCCTCCACGAGTCTCTTCCCGTGGGGATACCGGGAGATCGTTCGTAAAAAAATAGTTCCCCCACCTTCTGGAAGTTATGTGCATGTAACTTCCTTTAATCAGCCACCCTCTTTGACTCTGCCTTTTCCCTTTGGTTTCTATAATCTACTGTCTTTCTGACTTATTTGGCCCATTCTCCAGCATCCTTTAAAAAAAAAAATCTTCCAAATAATGTTTCTCGTTTGAGCTCCTCCGAAATCGGAATGTGTCGGCTGTACGCAGGCGGGGAGACCAGTGAAAAAAACTGAAAACCGGGGACACATACGTACCTTACCCATTATGGCCATAATGTCCTGTGAACACAGAAGAAGATTATAGAAGAAAAGAAAAGAAAATAACACAGAAAGAAAACATTTTTTGGCCCTTCTCCGAGATCATTATCTTCTATTTCGTCAAAGATATTCTAAAAGGGTAAGAAGCTCGGCGAACCGGGCTGATAGAGTTATCGTTAGTGCGGACGTGTACACTATTCACAGTGGAGGTTATCCAAAAACTCGGACTGGAACTTGAACTGGCCTATCGATGTGTAAAATGTGTCACGTTTCAAAGGGACATAACCAGTGTTTCTGTCCTCAGTACTCATATAGGAAAAAGAGACCGGGTGCTTATCTTCCCCTGTACAGTCTTTGATTTCGTGTCTTCATGAAATAATGTTTTGTCTCATAGAGAGAGGGTCAAAATATGCATTGTTAGTTTTCACTATTTCCCCATGGCAACACAGTGATAGGCAAGTGATGTAATCACTACAGTATCGATGTGTTGCCATGGGAGAAAGAGTGAAGAATAACAACGTGTATTTCGATCTTCAGCAAATTCACTTATAGGGGAAGACGGGGTAAAAAAGCGCATGGGCGGGTAAGAAGCCCACCCCAATTATCTCATGAAATAAAGAAAATTTCAGTCAAATTTGCCCATGAGACGAATGCTAGACATTAACGCTCGTCTCATGGGCAAAATGAGACTGAAATTTGCTTCATTTCATGAGATAATTGGGGTGGGCTTCTTACCCGCCCATGCGCTTTTTACCCCGTCTTCCCCTAGATCTTCCACCTTACTTGTATTATATAGGCTTACACTTTCCGTGAGTGGGGATATTTCAGGTCTCTCAAACGCACGTTGACATTTTCCACTCTTTCCCCATGGCAACGTACAGTGATATGCAAGTGATCTTAAGGTCTGTGTACACGTTAACATTATTCACGATACATTTATTTCTATTTCCCCATGGCAACACAGTGAGCTGCAAGTAATATTATGAGTGGGCTATCAATGTGTTGCCATGGGGAAATAGACATATCTCGTGAATAAAGGTCTATGTACACGTTAACATTATTCACGAGGATGTTTCTATTTCCCCATGCCAACGCAGTGATAGCCCACTCTAAATATGACTTGCAGCTCACTGTGTTGCCATGGGGAAATAGAAATATCTTGTGAATAATGTTAACGTGTACACAGACCTTAATGTTAACGTGTACACAGACCTTTATGAGTGGCTATCACTGTGTTGTCGTAGGGAGAGAGTGACAAATGCTTAACGTGTATTGAGACCTTAAGTTGTAGTTCTGTTTCTGATTTTAAGATTGTTTCTCTTGAGACACAGAGAAGTGATGAAAACGATCTGAAAGATAATGTGCTTTTACTGTTTACTTTGAAGTTTGCTTTTGCGGTGCATTTTTGTTAGGACTGTCTAGAGCATAACCTATTCAGCTAGAAAGTAAGCTTTATTGCTTCTTGCTATTATATATGGTAGTAGGTGAATGTTTGTAATGTTTAATTCATTCATGCAATGACTAGGCTTGCTGAACATTTACTTTGACCAAAATTCTTTGCTTTTTCTTGTTAGGGTTTTTGATGCGACACACTCATAATGACATACACTCGCGATCGTGCGCGCGCACGCACACACACATACACACACAACACACACAAACACACACACACACACACCACACACACACACACACACACACACACACACACACACAACACACACACACACACACACACACACACACCACACACACACAACACACAAACACACACGCACTCACTCACTCACGCACGCACGAACGCACACACACTATCTCAGTTCTTCATGTTTTTCTTATCTATCTCATTTTTCCGACCACCCACGCTCTTCTTCTTCTTCTTCTTCTTCTTCTTCTTCTTCTTCTGGTTTTAACTCCTTGCCCCCTACTCTTTCACACACCTTTTTTTTTCGTTCTCACCCCCAACCCCTTCTCTCTCTGTGTCTATCTGTCTCTGTCCTCTCCGTCTCTGTCCTTCTCTCTCTCTCTGTCCCCCTCTCTCTCTCTCTTCTTTCTCTCTCTCTCTCTGTGCCTCTCTCTCTCTCTCTCTCTCTCTCTCGCTCTCTCTCTCTCTCTCTCTCTCTTTCTCTCTCTCTCTCTTCTCTCTCTCTCTCTCTCTCTCTCTCTTTCTGTGTACCCTCTCTTTCCTCCAATGTACCATCATCCACCTTATAGTCGTTATAATGACTTCATCGTAGAGTTACAGCGTTGAAGAATGCGTGTAAAGAAAAACATCCAATTCCTTTATGCTTGTTAATAAAGACACTTATCGTCTCTGAGTCTTTTCATCTCTATTATTACGAGTTGTCTGTCTGTATGTATGCTTCTGCGTCTGCCTCTGTCTCTGTTTATGTCTGTCTGTCTATCGGTCTGTCTGTCTGTCTGTCTGTCTGTACACTCTCTCTCTCTCTGTCTCTCTGTCTGTCTGTCTGTCTGTCTCTCTCTCTCTGTCTCTCTCCTCTCTCTCTCTCTCTCTCTCTCTCTCTCTCGCTCTCTCTCTCTCTCATCTCACACACACACTCTGTGTCTCTCTTGTTATGTGTCATTATAACCCCTTCCTTCCCCAAGCCTCCCTACTGATGAGACGGCAGAAGCAAGAGGGCCTATTTTCATTTCTTAAACATTGTTTTTGAATTGAATTGGAATTTGAATCCCTCTGTCCCTCTCGGTCTCATCTCTCCTCACTTCGGTCTCTCTTCTCGCTTCTCTCTGTCTTCTCTTCTCTCTCTTTCTCTCTCTTCTCTCTCTCTCTCATACACACAGTGAAGAGGAGAAAGAGACAGAGAAGTGTAAAGGAGGACCCGAAACACGAGACGGACTGACAGAAACACCAGACAGAGATATAATAGCACTAGGGTCAGAGAGACAGAGAAGAAACAAATAATTATATCCACTATACTATTGAAATACTCATCAAAATAAATTTTGTCTGAGATGAATCGTGTGGAGTGTGGGCGTGAGGGGTGATTCAAAGAGTGAAGACTGCAGAATATGTATCTCAGAAAGGCCATGCGCTCATTAACCCTTTCACCGGCCAATGTCGCATTTTTGCACCACAATGATTTAACACCCATGGCACTAAAAACTCTTGAAATCAGGGTCTATTATTCAATGGTATTGTGTTCCTAAATTTGGTCAGTAAGGATTGACCCTATTCTAAATGTGTCATAGAGAAATCTCAACAATTTTGCAGACAAAATCTTTTTCTGTAGCCACGTAGCTTTAATGGAAATGTTTGAATCAAAGACGGTGGCTGGCGTTGTGAAAGGGTTTAAGAGACAGAGAGAGAGAGGAGAGATGAGAGAGGAGATCCGATGGATTCGGAGAGTGAGAGCGAGAGAGAGAGAGGAGATAGGGAGAGGAGAGGAGAGAGATCGAGAGAGAGAGGAGAGAGAGGAGAGACAGACAGACACACATGAACAATTAACTACTGGTTTAATGATCAGGCCATCTGCCCATATCATGAAAGGAAGGGGTAACAATGGGAAATCTTCACAATTCAAACAGATAAACATAACAAGCAGTATCAAGATAATAGCAGAAAATATCAGCATTGTTTCATTACGAATTCTAAGTGCATCAGACAAGTACATTGCAAGGCTAAATAATTATACATCTAGAGTCACACATCAGCAAAAGCTAGCCTAAAAGCAGAAGGATGATTGTAATATGTTTTAGGGATCAACTTTTCTCTAAGTACTAAAATATTTAGGGCAAATTAATACAAAATGTATTTCAGTTTCAGGTGAACCTTTACAAAATGGACAATCAAGACCAACATTTCTTGAATAACGATATTTGTTGGTGTGCAAAGCTGACACACCAAGTCTAAATCTAGATAAAGTCTTTCCTCAGAGAGAGAGAGAGAGAGAGGAGAGAATTGAGAGAGAAAGTAGAGGAGGGCTGGATGGAGAGGAGGGGGAGAGATTAGATTGAGGAGATGGATGGAGAGAGACGAAGTGATAGAAGGTGAAGAGAGATGAGGAGAGAGACTGAATGTCTTGACTCGAGGGAGGAAGGAGCCGGAGATGAGACGACCGGAGGTGATGAGAGAGAGAGAGAGAGATTCGTTATTTTATATTTTTATTATTATTAATTATTATTATTATCATGTCCCAATTCTTCTTCGGGCTGCATGAGTGACGTCGTTGCTCCTACGCCGCTCATTGTTCGAATCCGAGAATCCGAAACCAGCAGTTCCAAGGAGAATGCGAATCTATGTTTATGCCTTCAGGCGGGGCAACCACCCGATGAGACACTGCACTGCTGCTGAGTCACATCGGTGGAGTTCAGTGGAGGTTCTAATCCTGTTTCTAAACTTTTCTAAGCAACTGTATGCAGGACACCACCTTACTAAGCCCCCCCCCCCCCCCCCTCCCCCTACTGATAATAGTGTCTTAGTCGCGGAGCCAGCGTGAGTGAGGTCCTCCCCCGAGGGCGCCACCACGACCGTCCACCGACAGCTCCCCAGAACTTACAGAACATACTGATCCCCATGTAGTAGTAGTAGTAGTAGTAGTAGTAGTAGGGACAGGCTCTCAAGCCTAGGCCTCGCGGCCTATATAACGTCCCCTCTTTGGCAATGACTTTGCAAAAATTATTTTGGGTCTGAGCAAGTTTTTGAAAGGACAATCAGTCAAAATCATTAAAAAGACTCTGAAATTTCTGACTGGAATCCAGAAGATTTTTAAAGGTGTTAATATTAGTTGCAAACTTGATGTTAGTACTTAGTTCATTCCAATGAACAGCAACTCTATAAGAAAATGAAAATTTTCTTCTATTACTTTGACAATATAAATCTAATAAAGATTTTGCCTTCTGACTTTCTAGTGATGTTAAATTGTGGAACAGAAAAGAAAGTTTCAAAATTGATGTCATCAATACCATGGAAGATCTTATAAGTTTGTATAAGGCTGCCTCTCAACCTCCTACCCTTAAGAGAGTGTAAGTTTAGGTGTCTTAGCCTTTCAATATATGACATGTTTTTACATTCTTTTAGCAGTTTTGTGGCCCGTCTTTGAACTTTTTCTATTTGATTAGACTGCCTTTTCAAAAAAGGACACCATATAGCATTAGCATATTCCAGATGTGGCCTTACAAAAGATTTATATAGTTTTAGAAAAGTGTCTTTATCAAGATAAGTGAAACTTCTTTTAATAATTCCCAACATCTGGTTTGCCTTGCCCACCACTCTCTGTATATGAGGATCAAATGATAATTTGTTATCAAAGGTAACACCCAAATCTTTCTCTTCTGTGACAGTATTTATCTGCTGAATTCCATCATTGAGTCTCATGACTTTGACCCGAACGCACCATGGTACCAAGAACATAGACCGGATTGGAAATCGAAACTGAGGTCACCATGAGAGCAGTGCATGCCAGACCACATACATTTGAGACATTTTGTTTCCTTTCTTTTTGATGAGAGATATATCCGTGTTTTTAAAAAAAGTCACTTGTGTCTCTCCTGACGCTGTGAAGTGTGTTCACGTTTTTGTTTTTGACCCCTTCTCTCTCAATCTCCCCCCCCCCCCCCCCACACACACCTCAAAAAAATGTTGCTGCTCCGTCTGAACACACTCACTACGCTATATAATATTTCACTTTGAACGTGTTTTTAAAAAATTGTGTTCTAGGTTTTTTTTTTGTTATCAAGACGTCGCGTGTTGCTATGTGACTGAAGTGTATTGATTCATAGGCAGGAACATTGTTGTCAAGAGAACCAACCATAGGACCTGCATTGATACTAATGATTATGGCTCGTCAGTGGGTAAGGTGTTGTTTTGTACAATCTTTTGCTCTCTCTCTCTCTCTCTCTCTCTCTCTCTCTCTCTCTCTCTCTCTCTCTCTCTCTCTCTCTCTCTCTCTCTCTCTCTCTCTCTCTCTCTCTGTCTGTCTGTCTGTCCGTCCGTCTGCCTCTCTGTCTCACTGTCTCTCACACACGCACGCACGCGCACACGCACACGCACACGCACACGCACACACGCACACACACGCACGCACACACACACACACACACACACACACACACACACACACAAACACACACACACACATGTGCGCGCGCGCGCGCAAGCTGCAAACAGATTCTTTATAATCTTAGTTTCCAAAAATTCTTCCCTGACTCTTTGCTGATAAACAGTGATGGTGTTTTCTTTCATCCTGACTGGATTAGGCTGGCAAAGGTCCAGGTGTATACTAACACAAGAACATGTTCATTTAGTAACAGAAATGCACCCTTATGGAATAAGATACCCACTAACCTTAAAAGAGCACAAAGTAGCCTACCAACTCTTTCAAAACAAATCGACTAGACAATTGGAACGATGACAAATAACTAATATATAAATATGATAATTCATTCATCAACAAGAAAAAAATGAGCAATCGACGACCTAGTCAACTAAACAAAATACATAACGAAATGATGGGACTTTAAGAGCCTAACGGCTATATCATCTTGTCCTTATTATCTGATCTGACCTGATCTGATCCCCACTTTCCTGGCCAAAAGGACAGGAGGACGGCTGGCGTTGTTGTGGAAGGTCCCCGAAGGCTAGTTAATCTCTTTTGCTGCAGCACTAAGATCCAGAGCCAATTCTGATTGTTTGAGAATCGTGGTCTATTCTTAAAACCCTAACAGGTAATACCCACTCTTAAGCTCCGTAAGAAAAGGTAATCTATCGATGGAAGAAGCCTTGGTTTCGCATCTGATTTATCTTCTCAGCGGACACTAATGCTGCGTCTGGCAGGAACAGCCTAAGCTACAGTAGGGGGAGGGGGGAGGGGGGGGGGCAGTTTGACTTGAAGACCGCTGACACAAAGGTGTCGACGGTCTTGGCCTGCACAGCTTCTTTGCGCAGATCGTTCCATTCCCGGATGGTGCGTGAGAGGAAGCTGGCTTTTCTATACTGAGTTCTGCAGAAGATCTGAGAGAGCTGCTGAGAGTGAGTACGCCGTTGTCTTGTGTTCCATCTTCACCTCACCTTGCAGACGTTTGAAGAGCATCGCCAGCCATGCGGCCTGGCGACGCTGTTGCAAGGAGGACCAACCGAGTTGTTCAAGCATCGCTGAGACGCTGGAGGTGTTACGATAGCGTCTCAGGACGAAGCGAGCAGCACGCCGCTGGACTGCTTCCAGTTTGTCGATGTTCTGTTGTTGGTATGAGTCCCAGACGGTTGATGCGTACTCCATGGGTACTCCCTGATGGTCTGGGAGCTGACCTTGATGTTCCTCCGCAAGAAGTCGTTATGGCTTGACAGCAGATGCTTTCGATGTGCTTTCTCCAGCTGAGGGCTTTCGTTAACGTCACTCCGAGGTATTTATTGGAGTCCACTGCCTGCACTGTAAGCCATGTTGCCTGGTCTTTCTGTCACATTCACCAACCACCCCACTCCCCGTCTCCATTTACCTGCGGTTTAAACACATTTTATTCAAGTTCAAGTTTTCACACAAAATATAACACAATAAGAGCAGCAACCAGCTTAAAGCGTATAAGCCTAATGTGTTCATTAGAAATTTCATTACACATACAACTTGACGGCTGCAATGACAATAACTTTATGTATATGTTACGCCCAATCCATGAAATTGCCCATGTCATGAAATGGGCAAAATGGTTTGCCCAGTTCGTGAAATAGCCAATTTATAACTTGCAATTGAGAAAAGCAATATGAATGAAAAATAGTTTTTGTTCATTAGCACACATATCAAGAAAAACGAATGTGAAATAGTATCTGTAGATGTTTTATTCAGACTTTATTTGATAAAAACGTTTGATTCAACATATGGCTCAGGCATGCCAACTGGTCGAGTTGGGGGGATGGATAGGGGTGCAAATACAAAGTAGAAAAGTGTGATACCATTGAATCAATCTTAATCAATACCTGTGTGAATGGGGATTCACAAATGTGATATACATTGTCCATTTCATAAATTGTGCAAAGCATCTTGCCCATTTCATGAAATAGGCAATTTCACGGATTGGGCGTAACGTATATACAAATACAAACATTTCATGTGCCTTCTTTCCGAGTGCCCACAGACTCCGCCCTATGCTGTGGTACTATCAGAGTCCAGCCCCGAGTTCCAGGCAGTGTCCAGCGCGTTCGACCGCGGAGTGACTGGCAACCTCCGGCCAGTGTGGCACGACTTCACCCTGCAGCGAGTCTTCAAGATCAGGAACGCCGCTCTGTGGCACAGATACTGCCAGTGAGTATAATAATTATTATGTGGTAGAACGCCATCTCCAGCAGAGTTATTGTTCTTTGCGCTTCCTTAGAGTTTCGCCACGGTCATTGTTCTGTTCTTTCTCTTCAGCGAGTCTTCCAGATCAGGAACGCCGCTCTGTGGCACAGATACTGCCAGTGAGTATAATTATTATTATTATGGGGTAGAACACCATCTCCAGCAGAGTTATTGTTCTTTGCGTGTTCTTTGCGTTTCCTTAGAGTTTCGCCACGGTCATTCTTCTGTTCTTTCTCTTCAGCGAGTCTTCAAGATCAGGAACGCCGCTGTGTGGCACCGATACTGCCAGTGAGTACAATTATTGTGGGGTAGCAGAGTTTTTGTTCTTTGCCTTTCCTTAGAGTTTTGCTACGGTCATTCTTCTGTTCTTTCCCTTCAGCGAGTCTTCAAGATCAGGAACGTCGGTCTATGGCTCAGATACTGCCAGTAAGTATACTGGTCTCCAAAATGTAAGGGCCGGAAGAACGATCTTCTCTCTTCTGTCTTGGAGGCATGCTTATTGAGAGCTCTGGTTGCCGCCCTTAAATACACATTCGTGTCTAACTTTTGCTCAGCAGTGTTCACTACAGTCATGCCTTGCACGTGCAATAGGCAAGAAATCTGCATCAGCCCTGATTCTTCAGCGAAAAGAGACCAAACTTTCGTGAAATTCTCGTGAATTTGCCACATTTTAAGCGTACCTGAAAACGCTGTTGCTGTACTGCAATGTCTGCCAAACTGGTTCAGGCACGTGCAACAGGAAGGAAAGTTATTGAGTAGCCTAAGTTTTGCCATTTTCTTCATTGTTGTCTTAGTGTACAATAAATAGATATCAAGCTACTGAAAACAGAAGCCGGCCCTTAACTTTTGGAGACCAGTATATATATGCTATATAGAATGTTGACCCGCGTAGAATGGATACATCCCACGGCGTAAAATGTAGAATGTGTACATTCTATGGGATTTTTGTAGAAAGTTGACGTCGGTATGCTTTCTATGGGTTTTGTTGTAGAATGTATATTGCATAGAATGTTGACCCGCGTAGAATGTATACATCCCATGGCCTATAATGTAGAATGTGTACATTCTATGGGATTTTTGTAGAAAGTTGACGTCGGTATGCTTTCTATGGGTTTTGTTGTAGAATGTATATTGTATAGAATGTTGACCCGCGTAGAATGTATACATCCCATGGCCTAAAATGTTGAATGTGTACATTCTATGGGATTTTTGTAGAAAGTTGACGTCGGTATGCTTTCTATGGGTTTTGTTGTAGAATGTATATTGTATAGAATGTTGACCCGCGTAGAATGTATACATCCCACGGCCTAAAATGTAGAATGTGTACATTCTATGGGATTTTTGTAGAAAGTTGACGTCGGTATGCTTTCTATGGGTTTTGTTGTAGAATGTATATTGTATAGAATGTTGACCCGCGTAGAATGTATACATCCCACGGCCTAAAATGTAGAATGTGTACATTCTATGGGATTTTTGTAGAAAGTTGACGTCGGTATACTTTCTATGGGTTTTGTTGTTATATATATTATTTGGTATTTGGTGGGTTTGTTTTTAGTCACAGAGACTCGTCTCTTGAGATTCGGACTGCTCCCACCTGGAGAGCGCGTCCCCCCCAGTGCAGCGCTACCCATTTTTTTAAAAACTTTTTTTTGGGGGGGGGGGGGCAGGGGGATGATGGAGAGGGGACGAGAAGGGGGGCGGGCGACCTTGTAAAACCTAGATATCCGTTTGGTTCATACCAGGCAGTGGGATTTCTCCCTGCTGTTATCGATTTTTGACTGTCGTGGTTTTTTTTCTTTTCTATATGTGTAAAGCGCACAGGTCAGACTGGCTTTAAGTCCCCATCCGAAGAACTCGATGTTCAGTTCGATTTTCCCGTCGAACTGGAAAGTAAGGGCGGGGCATGGATTTGGACCCGGGGTCCTGTGTTGGCAGGCGAACGTCTTAGCCACTCTGCCACCTGCCTTCCGTAAGGGATGGAATATGGCGTTCTCCGTTTATTTGTTATTTTTTTAATTATAGGATTCCTTACAGTTTTTCCAGAGTAAGATACTGCTAGTGAGTATTATGGCATGGGGTGCGATCTAAAGAGTTATTGTTCTTTGAGGTTTCCCTAGAGTTTCCCCAGAGTTAGATACTACCGATAAATCTATGGAACACGATCCAAAAGTATTTTTGCTTTTTTATGTTTCTTTAGAGCTTCTCCAGAGTTAGATAGTGCTAGCGAATATATGGAATGGGACACATTTCCAGCAGAGTTATTGTTCTTTGCGTTTCCCTCTAGAGAGATTCACACACAAAACTCTTGTTACACGGTGATCATTCATTTTCCAGGAAAATCTCCGAGCTGAGCCAGAAGTGTGGGCACCCCCCGTGGGAGAACTACGTGTTCCACGGCACCAAGGCTCACAGCGTGGACACCATCTGCCTCGGCCCCTCAGGGTTCCGGGTGACCTACGGCTGGGACCACTTCAGACAGATCGGCTGCCTGGGCATAGGTGAGGGCTAGTATTAGCAACATGAGTTGTTCATTCCATTTTTCTTCTTTTTCTTCTTCTTCTTCTTCTTCTTCTTCTTCTTCTTCTTCTTCTTTCTTCTTCTTCTTCTTCTTCTTCTTCTTCTCTTCTTCTTCTTCTTCTTCTTCTTCTTCTTCTTTTTCTTCTTCTTCTTCTTCTTCTTCTTCTTCTTCTTTTTTCTTCTTCTTCTTCTTCTTCTTCTTCTTCTTCTTCTTCTTCTTCTTCGATCGCTCAGACAGTTTCCTGTGAATTATGAGCGCAGATGCGTCATGCTGCCGTTATGCGCCTAACTAACAAATAGTTAGGTCCAGCAAGTCCGACTTCGCCTGGGCGGAAATCTGTTTTGAAAGTGTTTCTTGAAAAACGGCAGGAGAATGGACTGGTAAGGCAGAAAGATAGTAGATGACAGTAAGCAAAGGGAACAGGCAGAGTCAAAGAGAGTGACAGATTAGAGGAAGTTACAAGCACAGAACTTCCAGAAGGTGGGGGGAACTATTTATGCAAAAGACCCCCCGGTATCGCCACGGGGGGCATTCCATGTTTAATGTCCAGCTTTGCCCATTTTTGTTGTTGTACTACTCCCAGTTCTGTAAGAACACGAGTCACAAATCACAGAGTTCTGTGCAGCTTGACTGTGTGAAATCCAGAGTAGATAAGCCGAAATTAACAACTTCAAACATAGCATTGAAGTTTCCGTTTTTATTTCCATTTTGAAATTGTACAATCATTATTTCCATGTTCGCTTTTTGTTTTAACCTTTGGGCTGAACAGAGAGTGGTGTTTAAATATAATGAAGTAAGGGAACGTAGCTCTCTTTAGTATTGCGCTATTCAGTCGCGTCCCACTTGACTAACCACAGAAATATAGGAGGCAACTGCTGTTCTGGAAAGCTGGGACGGAGTTTGTTTATAGTGGAGATGACTATCCGACTGTCTTTCCTGTTATGTTATGTCGGCTACGAGGACTTTAGGATACTTAGGGTTGTTCACGAAAGGCTAACTGTTAATCGGTTGCATCCTAAGATCCAGAGGAAATACCCCCTTGTCCTCCTATAGTCTGAGAGCCATGGCCGTTCACGAAAGACTAACTGTTATAGAGCATCCTAAGATCCAGAGGAAATACCCCCTTGTCCTCCGATAGTCTGAGAGCCATGGCCGTTCACGAAAGACTAACTGTTATAGAGATTACATCCTAAGATCCAGAGGAAATACCCCCTTGTCCTCCGATAGTCTGAGAGCCATGGCCGTTCACGAAAGACTAACTGTTATAGAGATTACATCCTAAGATCCAGAGGAAATACCCCCTTGTCCTCCGATAGTCTGAGAGCCATGGCCGTTCACGAAAGACTAACTGTTATAAAGATTACATCCTAAGATCCAGAGGAAATACCCCCTTGTCCTCCGATAGTCTGAGAGCCATGGCCGTTCATGAAAGACTAAGCCGCAAAATGAATTTCCATTGCTAAAGAAAATCAGCCGTCATGTAGGTCTTACTTTCGTTTTACTGTTGGTCCAAACCTGAAGGTAATGATAACCAATAACAAACTTAGCCTTGACTGAAGCTCGCAATGATTGAATGTATCATTCACGTGGTGTGTTCCAGCTTCGTACTTTGCGTGGGACGTGCAGACGGCCAACATGTTCTCAGGAGAGGTGGTCAACTCCCTGGACGTTCCTCACGTGGCCAGGACCACAGTCGTGGAACAAGAAGAAGAAGAAGAAGACGAGTTCCATTCTTATGCCTACCTTCACCACACCCACAACCAACCCTACCACCACCACCACCACCACCCTCGAAGCCAATCTTCAACCCAATCACACTTGCCCGCTCCAGAAACCCAGTCTTCTTCAGGCTTAGGATCTCAATCTGTTGCTTTGCCACTAGAAATGCAGCCAGCAAACTGGACCATTCGGGCGGCAGACGTGTCCCTCAACTCCCCAATGAGAGGTTGTTATTATTATCATCACTCAAAAACCCGTCTTCAACCTGATTCTGTCTTCTCAGCAAACTCTACGGCCTACCCGCCGACCAATTCTTTCTCCTCCTCCTCCGCCTCCTCGCCCTTTATTGACTTCTCCCCATTCGAACAGAACCAGACAGTGTATTTCCCGGCTTCCAACGCCGTCTTCTACCCTCGTCGGCCCTCGAGGTGGCGCCCACGCGTGGTCCCGGAGAGCGAGGTGTGCTACATGGTCTTGGCCCGGGTCGTGGTGGGGCTAGCCACCCTGGGCCCCCGGAGCCTCAACGATCCCGGCTTGCAGCGACAGGGGTTCCCGGACCTGGGAATCTGTGACGCCACCCTGAACGAGAGGCGTACGGAGATGGCCATCTTCGACAGCGGCCAGATCTACCCCGCGTATGTCATCGAGTACCGCCGTCCGCGCATAGTCAGGGATCGGACATAATGATTTTGTTTTCGATTAAAGGGGCTCAGTATGCATGGTGCACTGGAAGGGTTCCAATGTCATGGGAAGCGAGAAAGGGAGTCTTCGACAGCGGGCAGATCTACCCCGCGTATGTCATCGAGTACCACCGTCCGCGCACAGTCAGGAGTCGGACATAATGATTTTGTTTTTGATTAAGGGGTTCAGGATGGTGCATAGGAAGGGTTCCAATGTCATGGGAAGCGTGAAAGGGAGTCTAAGATAATGGCTTTCTTTTTAGTTTGAAAGGGGTTAAGAATGGTGAAATAATGATGGTAACATTAGAAGCTAGAATGGGAGCCGAAGATACTGATTTTACTTTACTTACGAATGAAGGATGGTGTGGTGGGGGTATTGGAAGTGAGACAGGGAGTCAGAAATAATAACGTTCTTATTGTTTAGAGTTAACGATAGTGTGCTATTGGAGCTATAATGACTTCTTTTAGTTAGGGGTGAATGTTAATAGGCATATTAAAAGTGAGAAAGGGGGTCGTGGGTAAAGGGTTTTTCTTAGTTTAAAATGGAATGAGAAAGGGAGACAGGATATAATGATTTAAGGGCATGAGAAAGGGGGACAGGAAATAATGATTTAAGGGCATGAGAAAGGGGGACAGGAAATAATGATTTAAGGGAATGAGAAAGGGGGACAGGAGATAATGATTTAAGGGAATGAGAAAGGGAGACAGGATATAATGATTTAAGGGAATGAGAAAGGGGGACAGGAGATAATGATTTAAGGGAATGAGAAAGGGAGACAGGATATAATGATTTAAGGGAATGAGAAAGGGAGACAGGATATAATGATTTAAGGGAATGAGAAAGGGAGACAGGATATAATGATTTAAGGGAATGAGAAAGGGGGACAGGATATAATGATTTAAGGGAATGAGAAAGGGAGACAGGATATAATGATTTAAGGGAATGAGAAAGGGAGACAGGATATAATGATTTAAGGGAATGAGAAAGGGGGACAGGAGATAATGATTTAAGGGAATGAGAAAGGGAGACAGGATATAATGATTTAAGGGAATGAGAAAGGGAGACAGGATATAATGATTTAAGGGAATGAGAAAGGGAGACAGGATATAATGATTTAAGGGAATGAGAAAGGGGGACAGGAGATAATGATTAAAGGTTAAGGTTCATGAAATGGTAACATTAGAGTCAAAAGATAAGAGTTTTGTTTCTCAGTTAAAAATAAAGGATAGTGTAGTGGGAATATTGGGAGTGAGAAAGGAGGATGGAAGTATCAACTTTCTATCAGTTAAGAGATACAGATAGTGTGACGAGAGTATTAGAATTGAAAAGGTGGATTGGGGACAATGACTTCCTTTAGGGTTTATGGGTTATCAAATGGTATTATTAGAAACGAGAAAAGGGGTCAAAGATAACGTATTGTTTCTTAATTAAAATTTCAGGATGGCGTGGTGGTACTGGGAGTGAGAAATGGAGTCTGTCTTTTAGTTAAAAGGTTAAGGATGTGAATGTCAGAAAGGAGTAGTGCATGACAGCTTTATGTGTTTGTGAAGAATTAAGGGGAGAACTGGAAGTGAGAAAGGGGCCAGGTGATAATGACTTTCGCTCAGATTTGAGGGTGTTGAACGACGTAAGCTTACAATTACACAGAAGGTGGGAAAAGGCGAGAAATGCCCAGGAGAGCGTGGATAAGAAGGGAAGAGAAAGGTTATCAGAAAGAAAATATGTTTGCATAAACAAAGTTCACTGGACAAACTCATGACAGTTTTTGTATGAGCCTAATGATAGGCTATAAGCTCATTAACATTGTAAAGGAAAAAGTACTCTTAAAACTCTCTCTCTCTCTCTCTCTCTCTCTCTCTCTCTCTCTCTCTCTCTCTCTCTCTCTCTCTCTCTCTCTCATGACATAACATTATGTATGATAGTAAACGCGGATCAGTTAGTAATTACTGGCATGTTCTGTGTTCTGCCATCCATTTGAAAGTATGATTTACTTGTACACAAACTATGTGTATGTGTAACACGAAGAGGAAGGACACAGAAATCTGAATTAAACGAAACAGAATGGCATTATATCAAAATGATATAACATTGATCGTAGGGACTGAATCAACAGCTTCAACAATATTGTCTTCGTTCAACTTAACTTTTACAAGGTACGATAAATGCTTGTGGTACTAAACACAAAATAATTTGTTTAATTTTAATATATTTATTTGTAGGTTTATTTATTTTACACAATAACTTCACGTTTTTAACCAAAAATGTTTTTGACCTATATTTTAATGTGGATATTTTAAGAACTTCCCTTCCATATATATCACTGCATCTCAATTAAAAACAACATCAGCAACAACAAAATAACAGTTTAAAAGAAAAAAGCCAGACAGCTCGTTCATAATAACGTAAATAAATAAATAAGTAAACTGTCCAAATGTTACGCGCAAAAGAATATTACTTTTCTTTTATTTAACCATTTAAGCCTAACAAGTTTGCTTTAAAAAATACTGACATTAAAATTAAAAAACAAAATGTCTACTCAAATGGATTGATACACGTGGACAAAATTGCACTAGAAATTAACAGATAAAATTATCTGATATTTTGTGGACAATAATTATTAAAAAAACCAACAACAAAACACTGATGACAAAATTAACTCTTAAAGTTCATGTCAAAGCCATCTGAAAATGTGTAACTGTGACAGTAAAATGCACACACATGGTTGCTGTAAATATTGAGAGTAATATACATTTTCTAAAGACAATATGTTTGATGCTAAGCAAATGGACAATATGTTTGATGCTAAGCAAATGGACAATATATGTTTGATGCTAAGCAAATGGACAATATGTTTGATGCTAAGCAAATGGACAATATGTTTGATGCTAAGCAAATGGCAATAATGGACAATATGTTTGATGCTAAGCAAATGGACAATATGTTTGATGCTAAGTAAATGGACAATATGTTTGATGCTAAGTAAATGGACAATATGTTTGATGCTAAGTAAATGGACAATATGTTTGATACTAAGCAAATGGACAATATGTTTGATGCTAAGCAAATGGACAATATGTTTGATGCTAAGCAAATGGACAATATGTTTGATGCTAAGCAAATGGACAATATGTTTGATGCTAAGCAAATGGACAATATGTTTGATGCTAAGCAAATGGACAATTATTCCCCCCTTTTTTTTAGGGTTAATGCCTTTCTTAGCTTACCATTGTATCTATTTCCAAGATAAATGATTGAAGGCAGAAAGATAACCGATTAACAAAATAGTTATAAAAACGTATTCAATGTTAACAAGACGGGCAACCGCCTTCTAAGCGTGACTCACCAGTCCAAATCTTTTTTCTTGTCCTACTTTATAATTCAATGCCTTAATTGAGTACCCCCCCCCCCCCCCCACACACACACACACGCCCAGTTTCACCCCCCACCTTACTCCCTGAGCGGCCCTATCATCTACCCTACCGTATTTTTGTCTTAGCTGCTATACTACTGACGCATCAGTTTCTCACGAGCGCAACTAACCACCCCCATGCCATCACAACCCCTCACCCAACCCCCCCCCACATCCACCCACCACCACGGTGTACCCCACCCCCATCCCCAACCCCCACCCCCACCCCCACTCGCACCCCCATCCCACCCCACATACGCCCATACTCACATAGACAAATAGACATTCTTAATCCATAAATTTGAAAGAATTTAGTCAGTTGTTGGAAAACCACTAAGCATTGTGCCTCAAGGCTTCATTCTATAACATAGTCACACGTCTACAATACCAGCCATATCTACCCATGCAAGACGTAAACACTTAAACAGCTCTATGTCTCTTAAGATTAGTCACACGACTTTCAAATTAAAGGTGCGCCATCGCAATATATTCCAAGAGAATACAGACTTTGTCCAATTTGTGCGTGGGTGGAGGAATGAACTTCATTTTCTAGATGCATGTACACTGTATCCGACTTGCGGTTTGCTCTTATTAATTGTATTATCAGTACATATGCATTCTTCATTGTTAACAGATTTTCAGTCTCCATCTCATACTAAAATCAATTCCTTTCATCCTTACAATAGCAAATGATAAGTTTATAAATGCTTTGCTGTCCGCCACACATAATTAGCAAAGATATATGTTTGTATAATTTATTTTTGTCCTGTGCATTTTACCTTCGTCACGAACTTTACTTGTGCTTTTTTATTTCTTCCTTTCTGGTATGAGTTTGAGTTTGGGTTTTTAGACGAGAACTGGCCATTAGACGTATGTGTGACCAGTCCTATTTTTCCTGGCGGGGTGAAGGTCGCATAGAAGTAATATCTCCTTGTCAACCGGGTAATGTTTTGATCACCGGTCATTGTGTTATTTTGTGCTAATATTTTTTTTGTATCTGTAAATATACTCAGAAATTTAAATAGTTTTTACAAAAAGCGTTGCTAGTTAACGCCTTTTTCACTACACTACTTTGGTCCCAATCCACCATTA
>JAGGCT020004181.1:22078-34578 GCA_017654935.2 Phymorhynchus buccinoides
CAAGATAAGTGAAACTTCTTTTAATAATTCCCAACATCTGGTTTGCTTTGCCCACCACTCTCTGTATATGAGGATCAATTGATAATTTGTTATCAAAGGTAACACCCAAATCTTTCTCTTCTGTGACAGTATTTATATGCTGAATTCCATCATTGAGTCTCATGACTTTGACCCGAACGCACATGGTACCAGAAACATAGACCGGATTGTAAAGTGAAACTGAGGTCACCATGAGAGCAGTGCATGCCAGACCACATACATTTGAGACATTTTGTTTCCTTTCTTTTTGATGAGAGATATATCCGTGCTTTTAAAAAAAAGTCACTTGTGTCTCTCCTGACGCTGTGAAGTGTGTTCACGTTTTTGTTTTTGACCCCTTCTCATCTCATCTCCCCCCCCCCCCCTCCCCCCAACACACCCCAGAAAAAATGTGCTGCTGCCTCTGAACACAACTCACTACGCGATATAATTTTCCCTTTTGAACGGTGTATTAAAAAAATGTGTTCTAGGTTGGGTTTTGTGTCCCCACGACGTCGCGTGTTGAGCTATGTGACTTAAGTGTATTTATTCATAGGCAGGAACATTGTTGTCAAGAGAACCAACCAGAGGACCTGCATTGGATTCTAATGATTATGTCTCGTCAGATGGGTAATGTGTTGTTTTGTACAAGATTTGCTCTGCTCTCTCTCTCTCTCTCTTCGTCTCGCCTAGGGGGTTCTCATCTCTCTCAGTCTCTCGTCACCTCTCTCTTCTCTCTCTCTCTCGCTCTCTCTTCTCTCTCTCTCCTATCTCTCTGTCTGTCTGTCTTCCAGTCGTCTGCCTCTCTCTCTCTCACTCACTCACACACACGCACTCGCGCACGCGCATACACGCACACGCGCACGCACCCGCACACACGCACACACCCACACACAAACACACACACAAAACACACACAAAAAACACACACACAAACACACACACAACACATGTGCGCGCGCGCGCGCGCAAGCTGCAAACAGATTCTTTATAATCTTAGTTTCCAAAAATTCTTCCCTGACTCTTTGCTGATAAACAGTGATGGTGTTTTCTTTCATCCTGACTGGATTAGGCTGGCAAAGGTCCAGGTGTATACTAACACAAGAACATGTTCATTTAGTAACAGAAATGCACCCTTATGGAATAAGATACCCACTAACCTTAAAAGAGCACAAAGTAGCCTACCAACTCTTTCAAAACAAATCGACTAGACAATTGGAACGATGACAAATAACTAATATATAAATATGATAATTCATTCATCAACAAGAAAAAAATGAGCAATCGACGACCTAGTCAACCTAAACAAAATACATAGACGAAATGATGGGACTTTAAGAGCCTAACGGCTATATCATCTTGTCCTTATTATCTGATCTGACCTGATCTGATCCCCACTTTCCTGGCCAAAAGGACAGGAGGACGGCTGGCGTTGTTGTGGAAGGTCCCCGGAGGCTAGTTAATCTCTTTTGCTGCAGCACTAAGATCCAGAGCCAATTCTGATTGTTTGAGAATCGTGGTCTATTCTTAAAACCCTAACAGGTAATACCCACTCTTAAGCTCCGTAAGAAAAGGTAATCTATCGATGGAAGGGGCCTTGGTTTCGCATCTGATTTATCTTTCCTAAGGAGGGGGGAGGGGGGGGGGCAGTTTGACTTGAAGACCGCTGACACAAAGGTGTCGACGGTCTTGGCCTGCACAGCTTCTTTGCACAGCTTCTTGGGGCAGATCGTTCCATTCCCGGATGGTGCGTGGGAGGAAGCTGGCTTTTCTATACTGAGTTCTGCAGAAGATCTGAGAGAGCTGCTGAGAGTGAGTACGCCGTTGTCTTGTGTTCCATCTTCACCTCACCTTGCAGACGTTTGAAGAGCATCGCCAGTCATGCGGCCTGGCGACGCTGTTGCAAGGAGGGCCAGCCGAGTTGTTCAAGCATCGCTGAGACGCTGGAGGTGTTACGATAGCGTCTCAGGACGAAGCGAGCAGCACGCCGCTGGACTGCTTCCAGTTTGTCGATGTCCTGTTGTTGGTATGAGTCCCAGACGGTTGATGCGTACTCCATGGGTACTCCCTGATGGTCTGGGAGCTGACCTTGATGTTCCTCCGCAAGAAGTCGTTATGGCTTGACAGCAGATGCTTTCGATGTGCTTTCTCCAGCTGAGGGCTTTCGTTAACGTCACTCCGAGGTATTTAATGGAGTCCACTGCCTGCACTTTGTAAGGCATGTTGCGTGGTCTTTCTGTCACATTCACCAACCACCCCACTCCCCGTCTCCATGTACCTGCGGTTTAAACACATTTTATTCAAGTTCAAGTTTTCACACAAAATATAACACAATAAGAGCAGCAACCAGCTTAAAGCGTATAAGCCTACTGTGTTCATTAGAAATTTCATTACACATACAACTTGACGGCTGCAATGACAATAACTTTATGTATATGTTACGCCCAATCCATGACATTGCCCATGTCATGAAATGGGCAAAATGGTTTGCCCAGTTTCGTGAAATAGCCAATTTATAACTTGCAATTGAGAAAAGCAATATGAATGAAAAATAGTTTTTGTTCATTAGCACACATCAAGAATTGGTTCAAACGAATGAGAAATAGTATCTGTAGATGTTTTATTCAGACTTTATTTGATAAAACGTTTGATTCAACATATGGCTCAGGCATGCCAACTGGTCGAGTTGGGGGGATGGATAGGGGTGCAAATACAAAGTAGAAAAGTGTGATACCATTGAATCAATCTTAATCAATACCTGTGTGAATGGGGATTCAAAAATGTGATACACATTGTCCATTTCATAAATTGTGCAAAGCATCTTGCCCATATCATGAAATAGGCAATTTCACGGATTGGGCGTAACGTATATACAAATAGAAACATTTCATGTGCCTGTCTTTCCGAGTGCCCACAGACTCCGCCCTATGCAGTGGTACTATCAGAGTCCAGCTCCGAGTTCCAGGCAGTGTCCAGCGCGTTCGACCGCGGAGTGACTGGCAACCTCCGGCCAGTGTGGCACGACTTCACCCTGCAGCGAGTCTTCAAGATCAGGAACGCCGCTCTGTGGCACAGATACTGCCAGTGAGTATAATTATTATTATTATGGGGTAGAACACCATCTCCAGCAGAGTTATTGTTCTTTGCGCTTCCTTAGAGTTTCGCCACGGTCATTGTTCTGTTCTTTCTCCTCAGCGAGTCTTCAAGATCAGGAACGCCGCTCTGTGGCACAGATACTGCCAGTGAGTATAATTATTATTATTATGGGGTAGAACACCATCTCCAGCAGAGTTATTGTTCTTTGCGTTTCCTTAGAGTTTCGCCACGGTAATTGTTCTGTTCTTTCTCCTCAGCGAGTCTTCAAGATCAGGAACGCCGCTCTGTGGCACAGATACTGCCAGTGAGTATAATTATTGTGGGGTATTAGAGTTTTAGAACTTTGCATCTCCAGCAGAGTTATGCTACGTTCATTCTGCTGTTCTTTCCCTTCAGCGAGTCTTCAAGATTAGGAACGTCGGTCTATCGCTCAGATACTGCCAGTCATTCTGGTCTCCAAAATGTAAGGGCCGGAAGAACGATCTTCTCTCTTCTGTCTTGGAGGCAGCGAGCTCTGGTTGCCGCCCTTAAAGATCATTCGTGAACTTTTGCTCAGCTCTGTTGGCTACAGTCATACTGCCACGTGCAGTAGGCAAATAACCCTGCATGTGATTCTTCAGCGAAAAGAGTTTCGTGAAATTCTTTGAATTTGCCACATTTTAAGAGTTTCTGAAAACGCTGTTGCAGTTCTGCAATGTCTGCAAAACTGGTTCCACGTGCAACAGGCGAAAGTTATTGAGTAGCCAAGTTTTGCCATTTTCTTCATTGTTGTCTTAGTGTACAATAAATAGATATCAAGCTACTGAAAACAGAAGCCGGCCTTTAACTTTTGGAGACCAGTATATATATGTTATATAGAATGTTGACCCGCGTAGAATGTATACATTCCACGGCGTAAAATGTAGAATGTGTACATTCTATGGGATTTTTGTAGAAAGTTGACGTCGGTATGCTTTCTATGGGTTTTGTTGTAGAATGTATATTGCATAGAATGTTGACCCGCGTAGAATGTATACATCCCACGGCCTAAAATGTAGAATGTGTACATTCTATGGGATTTTTGTAGAAAGTTGACGTCGGTATGCTTTCTATGGGTTTTGTTGTAGAATGTATATTGCATAGAATGTTGACCCGCGTAGAATGTATACATCACATGGCCTAAAATGTTGAATGTGTACATTCTATGGGATTTTTGTAGAAAGTTGACGTCGGTATACTTTCTATGGGTTTTGTTGTTTAGAATGTTTTATGTATGGAATCTTGACCCGGGTTTTTTTTATACAGGAGGACTCGGCCTAAAAATGTAGAATGTGTACATTCTGCTGGGATTTTGGAAGTGGTTGACGTCGGTATGCTTTCTATGGGCATTGTTGTAAACCTAATATTGTCTAGAATGTTGACCCGCGTATAATGTATGCATTCCAGGGGCCTAAAATGTAGAATGTGTAAATTCATGGGATTTTTTGTAGAAAGCAGATATCGGTATGGTTTCTACCAGGTTTTGTTGGGATATTCTCCTTGCTATTTATCGACTTTTTGACTGTCGGTGTTTTTTTTCTTTTCTATATGTGTAAAGCGCACGGGTCAGACTGGCTTTAAGTCCCCATCCAAAGAACTCGATGTTCAGTTCGATTTTCCCGTCGAACTGGAAAGTAAGGGCGGGGCATGGATTTGGACCCGGGGTTCACTCACGTATTGTGTTGGCAGGCGAACGTCTTAGCCACTCTGCCACTTGGTTTTCTTCCGTAAGGGATGGGAATCTGGCGTTCTCCGTTTATTTGTTATGTTGTTTGGGTTTTAATCTATATAGTAATTCCTTACAGTTTCCTCAGAGTAAGATAATAATAATCGATAATAATAAAGAAAGCTTATATAGCGCACATTCCAGGCTAAAGGGCTAGCTGCTCATGGCGCTGTGTTACAAAAAATACATTTAACCAAATCACATCAATATCCATGATCGCATGCACACAAGCACATACACTGACGAACACAGCATATCATTTATATGCGCATGCACACATACATACATACGTAAGTATGTGAGTATTATGGCATGGGGTGCGATCTAAAGAGGTACTGTTCTTTGAGGTTTCCCTAGAGTTTCCCCAGAGTTAAATACTACTGATAAATCTACGGAACACGATCCAAAAGTATTTTTGCTTTTTTATGTTTCTTTAGAGCTTATCCAGAGTTAGATAGTGCTAGCGAATATATGGAATGGGACACATTTCCAGCAGAGTTATTGTTCTTTGCGTTTCCCTCTAGAGAGATTCACACACAAAACTCTTGTTACACGGTGATCATTCATTTTCCAGGAAAATCTCCGAGCTGAGCCAGAAGTGTGGGCACCCCCCGTGGGAGAACTACGTGTTCCACGGCACCAAGGCTCACAGCGTGGACACCATCTGCCTCGGCCCCTCAGGGTTCCGGGTGACCTACGGCTGGGACCACTTCAGACAGATCGGCTGCCTGGGCATAGGTGAGGGCTAGTATTAGCAACATGAGTTGTTCATTAAGACCCTCATTTTTCTTCTTCTTCTTCTTCTTCTTCTTCTTCTTCTTCTTCTTTCTTCTTTTTCTTCTTCTTCTTCTTCTTCCTCTTCTTCTTCTTCTTCTTCTTCTTCTTCTTCTCTTCTTCTTCCTTCTTCTTCTTCTTCTTCTTCTTCTTTCTTCTTCTTCTTCTTCTTCTTCTTCTTCTTCTTCTTCTTCTTCTTTCTTCTTCTTCTTCTTCTTCTTCTTCTTCTTCCTTTTCTTCTTCTTCTTCTTCGATCGCTCAGACAGTTTCCTGTAAATTATGAGCGCAGATGCGTCATGCTGCCGTTATGCGCCTAACTAAGAAATAGTTAGGTCCAGCAAGTCCGACTTCGGCTGGGCGGAAATCTGTTTTTGAAAGTGTTTCTTGAAAAAAAAAAACGGCAGGAGAATGGACTGGTAAGGCAGAAAGATAGTAGATGACAGTAAGCAAAGGGAAAAGGCAGAGTCAAAGAGAGTGACAGATTAGAGGAAGTTACAAGCACAGAACTTCCAGAAGGTGGGGGAACTATTTATGCAAAAGACCCCCCGGTATCGCCACGGGGGGCATTCCATGTTTAATGTCCAGCTTTGCCCATTTTTGTTGTTGTACTACTCCTAGTTCTGTAAGAACACGAGTCACAAATCATAGAGTTCTGTGCAGCTTGACTGTGTGAAATCCAGAGTAGATAAGCCGAAAATAACAACTTCAAACATAGCATTGAAGTTTCCGTTTTTATTTCCATTTTGAAATTGTACAATCATTATTTCCATGTTCGCTTTTTGTTTTAACCTTTGGGCTGAACAGAGAGTGGTGTTTAAATATAATGAAGTAAGGGAACGTAGCTCTCTTTAGTATTGCGCTATTCAGTCGCGTCCCACTTGACTAACCACAGAAATATAGGAGGCAACTGCTGTTCTGGAAAGCTGGGACGGAGTTTGTTTATAGTGGAGATGACTATCCGACGGTCTTTCCTGTTATGTTATGTCGGCTACGAGGACTTTAGGATACTTAGGGTTGTTCACGAAAGGCTAACTGTTATATCGGTTGCATCCTAAGATCCAGAGGAAATACCCCCTTGTCCTCCTATAGTCTGAGAGCCATGGCCGTTCACGAAAGACTAACTGTTATAGAGATTGCATCCTAAGATCCAGAGGAAATACCCCCTTGTCCTCCGATAGTCTGAGAGCCATGGCCGTTCACGAAAGACTAACTGTTATAGAGATTACATCCTAAGATCCAGAGGAAATACCCCCTTGTCCTCCGATAGTCTGAGAGCCATGGCCGTTCACGAAAGACTAACTGTTATAGAGATTACATCCTAAAATCCAGAGGAAATACCCCCTTGTCCTCCGATAGTCTAAGAGCCATGGCCGTTCACGAAAGACTAACTGTTATAGAGATTACATCCTAAGATCCAGAGGAAATACCCCCTTGTCCTCCGATAGTCTGAGAGCCATGGCCGTTCATGAAAGACTAAGCCGCAAAATGAATTTCCATTGCTAAAGAAAATCAGCCGTCATGTAGGTCTTACTTTCGTTTTACTGTTGGTCCAAACCTGAAGGTAATGATAACCAATAACAAACTTAGCCTTGACTGAAGCTCGCAATGATTGAATGTATCATTCACGCGGTGTGTTCCAGCTTCGTACTTTGCGTGGGACGTGCAGACGGCCAACATGTTCTCAGGAGAGGTGGTCAACTCCCTGGACGTTCCTCACGTGGCCAGGACCACAGTCGTGGAACAAGAAGAAGAAGAAGAAGACGAGTTCCATTCTTATGCCTACCTTCACCACACCCACAACCAACCCTACCACCACCACCACCACCACCCTCGAAGCCAATCTTCAACCCAATCACACTTGCCCGCTCCAGAAACCCAGTCTTCTTCAGGCTTAGGATCTCAATCTGTTGCTTTGCCACTAGAAATGCAGCCAGCAAACTGGACCATTCGGGCGGCAGACGTGTCCCTCAACTCCCCAATGAGAGGTTGTTATTATTATCATCACTCAAAAACCCGTCTTCAACCTGATTCTGTCTTCTCAGCAAACTCTACGGCCCACCCGCCGACCAATTCTTTCTCCTCCTCCTCCGCCTCCTCGCCCTTTATTGACTTCTCCCCATTCGAACAGAACCAGACAGTGTATTTCCCGGCTTCCAACGCCGTCTTCTACCCTCGTCGGCCCTCGAGGTGGCGCCCACGCGTGGTCCCGGAGAGCGAGGTGTGCTACATGGTCTTGGCCCGGGTCGTGGTGGGGCTAGCCACCCTGGGCCCCCGGAGCCTCGACGATCCCGGCTTGCAGCGACAGGGGTTCCCGGACCTGGGAATCTGTGACGCCACCCTGAACGAGAGGCGTACGGAGATGGCCATCTTCGACAGCGGCCAGATCTACCCCGCGTATGTCATCGAGTACCGCCGTCCGCGCATAGTCAGGGATCGGACATAATGATTTTGTTTTCGATTAAAGGGGCTCAGTATGCATGGTGCACTGGAAGGGTTCCAATGTCATGGGAAGCGAGAAAGGGAGTCTTCGACAGCGGGCAGATCTACCCCGCGTATGTCATCGAGTACCACCGTCCGCGCACAGTCAGGAGTCGGACATAATGATTTTGTTTTTGATTAAGGGGTTCAGGATGGTGCATTGGAAGGGTTCCAATGTCCTGGGAAGCGTGAAAGGGAGTCTAAGATAATGGCTTTCTTTTTAGTTTGAAAGGGGTTAAGAATGGTGAAATAATGATGGTAACATTAGAAGCTAGAATGGGAGCCGAAGATACTGATTTTACTTTACTTAAGAATGAAGGATGGTGTGGTGGGGGTATTGGAAGTGAGACAGGGAGTCAGAAATAATAACGTTCTTATTGTTTAGAGTTAACGATAGTGTGCTATTGGAGCTATAATGACTTCTTTTAGTTAGGGGTGAATGTTAATAGGCATATTAAAAGTGAGAAAGGGGGTCGTGGGTAAAGGGTTTTTCTTAGTTTAAAATGGAATGAGAAAGGGAGACAGGATATAATGATTTAAGGGCATGAGAAAGGGGGACAGGAAATAATGATTTAAGGGAATGAGAAAGAAAGGATTTGGGCAGGATATAATGATTTAAGGGAATGATATTGAAGGGAATGAGAAAGGTGGACAGGAGATAATGATTTAAGGGAATGAGAAAGGGGGACAGGAGATAATGATTAAAGGTTAAGGTTCATGAAATGGTAACATTAGAGTCAAAAGATAAGAGTTTTGTTTCTCAGTTAAAAATAAAGGATAGTGTAGTGGGAATATTGGGATTGAGAAATGAGGACGGAAGTATCAACTTTCTATCAGTTAAGAGATACAGATAGTGTGACGAGAGTATTAGAATTGAAAAGGTGGATTGGGGACAATGACTTCCTTTAGGGTTTAAGGGTTATCAAATGGTATTATTAGAAACGAGAAAAGGGGTCAAAGATAACGTATTGTTTCTTAATTAAAATTTCAGGATGGCGTGGTGGTACTGGGAGTGAGAAATGGAGTCTGTCTTTTAGTTAAAAGGTTAAGGATGTGAATGTCAGAAAGGAGTAGTGCATGACAGCTTTATGTGTTTGTGAAGAATTAAGGGGAGAACTGGAAGTGAGAAAGGGGCCAGGTGATAATGACTTTCGCTCAGATTTGAGGGTGTTGAACGACGTAAGCTTACAATTACACAGAAGGTGGGAAAAGGCGAGGAATGCCCAGGAGAGCGTGGATAAGAAGGGAAGAGAAAGGTTATCAGAAAGAAAATATGTTTGCATAAACAAAGTTCACTGGACAAACTCATGACAGTTTTTGTATGAGCCTAATGATAGGCTATAAGCTCATTAACATTGTAAAGGAACAAGTACTCTTAAAACAAAAATCTCTCCTCTCTCTCTCTCTCTCTCTCTCTCTCTCTCTCTCTCTCTCTCTCTCTCTCTCTCTCTCTCTCTCTCTCTCTCATGAACATAACATTATGTATGATAGTAAACGCGGATCAGTTAGTAATTACTGGCATGTTCTGTGTTCTGCCATCCATTTGAAAGTATGATTTACTTGTACACAAACTATGTGTATGTGTAACACGAAGAGGAAGGACACAGAAATCTGAATTAAACGAAACAGAATGGCATTATATCAAAATGATATAACATTGATCGTAAGGACTGAATCAACAACTTCAACAATATTGTCTTCGTTCAACTTAACTTTTACAAGGTACGATAAATGCTTGTGGTACTAAACACAAAATAATTTGTTTAATTTTAATATATTTATTTGTAGGTTTATTTATTTTACACAATAACTTCACGTTTTTAACTAAGAATTTTTTTGACCTATATTTTAATGTGGATCTTTTAAGAACTTCCCTTCCATATATATCACTGCATCTCAATTAAAAACAACATCAGCAACAACAAAATAACAGTTTAAAAGAAAAAAGAACAGACAGCTCGTTCATAATAACGTAAATAAATAAATAAGTAAACTGTCCAAATGTTACGCGCAAAAGAATATTACTTTTCTTTTATTTAACCATTTAAACCTAACAAGTTTGCTTTAAAAAATACTGACATTAAAATTAAAAAACAAAATGTCCACTCAAATGGATTGTTATACGTGGACAAAATTTCACTAAAAATGAACAGATAAGTGTTATCTGATATTTTGTGGACAATAATTATTAGAAAAACCAACAACAAAACACTGATGACAAAATTAACTCTTAAAGTTCATGTCAAAGCCATCTGAAAATGTGTAACTGTGACAGTAAAATGCACACACATGGTTGCTGTAAATATTGAGAGTAATATACATTTTCTAAAGACAATATGTTTGATGCTAAGCAAATGGACAATATGTTTGATGCTAAGCAAATGGACAATATGTTTGATGCTAAGCAAATGGACAATATGTTTGATGCTAAGCAAATGGACAATATGTTTGATGCTAAGCAAATGGACAATATGTTTGATGCTAAGTAAATGGACAATATGTTTGATGCTAAGCAAATGGACAATATGTTTGATGCTAAGCAAATGGACAATATGTTTGATGCTAAGCAAATGGACAATATGTTTGATGCTAAGCAAATGGACAATATGTTTGATGCTAAGTAAATGGACAATATGTTTGATGCTAAGCAAATGGACAATATGTTTGATGCTAAGCAAATGGACAATATGTTTGATGCTAAGCAAATGGACAATATGTTTGATGCTAAGCAAATGGACAATATGTTTGATGCTAAGCAAATGGACAATATGTTTGATGCTAAGCAAATGGACAATATGTTTGATGCTAAGCAAATGGACAAAATGTTTTACGGGGAAAATGACGAGTACCTTTGATTGCTTAGCCTATCGGTGATTTCCGCTATGCATTTTTAATGGAATAAGTCGTCTCGATTTATATTTTCCCTTTTATCTATAGCAACTCATAACAAATATGATGTCTTACCAAAGACAGCAATAAATAGCAATGCTTTAATGTTCTTTTGAACAAAGGCGATTGCGATTGAATGTGAACATGCTAAAGGTTGTTCAAAGAAATATATTTATGTGAGTGAATTATTTTTACGTATAATTGGAGAAGTGTGAGATCATGTATGCTTTTGGAACTGCTCCGTCATCAACGCTATTGAAGCCAACGGCATAAGATATACAGGAGGAATAAAAACATTGGCAACTAGGTGTTCCTGCATTCGTGTGTCTGTGTCTGTGCTATGAAAGCTATGGTATGACTTTTATCTGTTATTAATTCCCCCCTTTTTTTTAAGGTTAATGCCTTTCTTAGCTTACCATTGTAATATAGTTCCAAGATAAATGATTGAAGGCAGAAAAGAATAACCGATTAAAAAAAATAGTTATAACGTATTCAAATGTTAACAAGAAGGCCAACCGCCTTCTAAGCGTACTCCCAGTCCAATCTTTTCTTGTCCTCACTTTATTCAATGCCTTAATTGAGTAGCCCCCCCCCCCCCCCCACCACACACACACACACACCCAGTTTCACCCCCCACCTTACTCCCTGATGCGGCCCTATCAATCTACCCTACCCTATTTTGCTTTAGCTGCCTATACTACTGACGCATCAGTTCTCAACAAGCGCAAACACCACCCCCATCCATCACAACCCCTCACCCCCACCCCCACCCCCACTCCACCCACCACCACCCCCACCCCCATCCTCCACCCCCCCCCCCCCCCACTCCACCCCCCACCCCACCCACACATACGCCCATACTCACAGAGACAAATAGACATTCATTAATCACTAAATTGAAAGAATATTATGTACAGTTTTGGAAAACCATTAAAGGCAGTGGTGCCTCAAGGCTTCAATTCTATAACATAGTCACACGGTCTTACAATATCCAGCCATATCTAACAACATGCAAGAACGTGAAACACTAAAACAGCTCTATGTCGCTTAAGATTAAGTCAACACGACCTTCACATTGAAAAGGGTGCGCCATCGCAATATTCCCAAGAGAAGACAGACTTTGTCAATCTTGTAGCGTGGTGGAGGATGAACTTCATTTTCTAGATGCATGTACACTGTATACCGACTTGCGGTTTGCTCTTATTAATTGTATTAGCAGACATATGCATTCTTCATTGTTAACAGATTTTCAGTCTCCAAGTCTCATACTAAAATCAAATTCCTTTCAGCCTGAAATAGCAAGATACGTTTATAAATGCTTTGCTGTCCGCCACAAATAATTAAGCAAGAATATATGTTTTATAATTATTTTTGTCTGCTGCATTTACTTCGTCACGAACTTTACCTGTGCGCTTTTTGTTTTATTTTCTTTCCTTTCGTGAGTATGAGTTTGAGTTTGAGTTTTTAGACAGAGAAACTGGCCATTAAGCGTATGTGTGGA
>JAGGCT020004181.1:39578-42078 GCA_017654935.2 Phymorhynchus buccinoides
AAGCCAATGGTTAAGAAGTATTAACTCTTAATATCCCAGTCCACTACAGAACCGCCTCGCTTCCCTAGGGTGGCAGATTACTCCATAATTGGCCCCAACACACATTACTTCTGTTGCAAGTCTCTCTTCATAAATGTGTAGTCCGCGCGCGCGCTGCAAAGAGTGCCACGTGACGGGCATGCTTAATAGTATTAAGTCCCCAAACAAAAGTGTGTGAACTAAAGGGGCTTTCACACGTTCCTAGAAATGTAAGGGCCTGCCACTTTTTGCTTCACTTTTTATTTTTTGCTTCACTCTCTCTCTCTCTCTCTTCTCTCTCTCTCTCTCTCTCTCTCTCTCTCTCTCTCTCTCTCTCTCTCTCTTCTCTCTCTCTCTCTCTCTCTCTCTCTCTCTCTCTCTCTCGCAAACACACACACACACACCTACACACACATACACACACACACACACACACACACACGCACACACACATGAACGCGCGCGCACACACACACGCACACGCACATGTGTGTGTGTGTGTTGTGCACGTGTGTGCGTGCGTGTGTGCGTGCGTGTGTGCGTGCGTGCGGCGTGCGTGCGTGCGTGCGTGCGTGTGCGAGCGTGCGTGCGAGTGTGTGTGTGAGTATGTGCGTGCGTGTTTGTGCACGTACGTATAGCGTGAGTATTTAAGCATCTAATTCTGTATTTCCATTGAAATCGTGTTTCTTACTTTTCATGCATACAACAGTGTAACAACAAAACTCGTCTGAAAACTACCACACATTAAAAAAAAAAGCAGATTAAAAAAGCAACTGCCCAATAACACGTCGACAAAAGGGCACCACACACCAACACCCGTGTGAGGGAAGCTTTAGCTTTTCTACACCTCCTACCACGAGTCTTGTAGAAGGGGCTTTTTGACTTGGTGTTAGAAGGCAACAAAAAGAAAAGAAAAAAGTAAGTTCCTCTCAAGACTTACGTGTTTTGATTTTGTCTACAAACTTGCTAAGGGTCTGTCCACAAGGCTTAAGAGGGGACCCTCGATTGAGAGACACAGTCGGATGTGCTAAAATTAGGGGATTGGGGGAGTTAGACTATCTATCTGTCTCATTTATATGGGTGCATGTAGTGCTGACGAACTTGATGTGAAGGAATTGCGTTCTTCCCGACAGATGAACAGGTTTGAGTTGGTGCTTTGTGACTTTCATCGTTCGGCAAAGTTGCTACAGTGAAACCCGCTTTATTTCAAGTGCCTTGGGACCACCAAATGACTTCAAATTATCCGAACTTGAAATTATTCGAGTGCTCGGTTAATTTCAAGTTTTTGCCTAATCTAACACAAAATTGAAATTAACCGAGCAAAGTTGAAATTAACCGAGCAAGACGGGGGAGAAAGGAATTTTTTATAACATGGATATTTTCACATTGATTTATGTGTTTAGAAAGTGTACACTTGTATCTTTTATATACTTTACCAGAAATACAAACTGTTCTACTTTCGGCTAAATGGTGTTTCACCGTCATTGTCACTGATCTCTTAACTCAGGGGTGGGTTCTTGAGGCACCACAGATGACTTCCTGACAAATCTTCCGCCATCAGTCCCGGTCATGTGCTGCTCTTTGTGAATTCGCGGAACCCCCCCCCCCACAAAAAACAGCCCTGTCCTCTCCTGGATAATAGCCTCCCACCTCTTCCTCTGTCTGTCTCTTTGTCTTCCTTTAGCTATTGTGCCTTCAGTTTCCTTTCTTGACGATGGTGAGCAGGTAGTCATGAGGTCCAATGATTCTGTCCCTGACTTCCTCATTTATGATACAGTGGTCTTTGTATGAGATGTTCAGGATCTTGCTGTAAAAAATTGAAGTAAAAGTGTGTTGACTTGAAATAAGGCGAGCAAAATAATTGAATGCAGCTGATCTCCTCCTCTTGAAAAATGTGTTGACTTGAAATAAACCGAGCACTTGAAATTAACCGGGTTTCGCTTCAGTTGGGACAGAGATTTTACTTGAAATTAACCGAATTGAAATTATCCGGGGTTTTGTAACAGATAGAAAGAAGGCCTCTGGCTGGGACCTTAGAATGACTTGAAATTATCCCGAAATTGAAAATAACCGAGTTGAAATTAAGCGGGTTTTACGGTATATACTTTTAATACAACCCGGCCTCCTCGTGTTTATGACCCTCTGTCTCAGTTGAAATTAAGCGGGTTTTACTGTATATACTGTTGTTACAACCCGGCCTCCTCGTGTTTATGACCCTCTGTCTCAAATTTAAGTCTGCTAGCTTCTTTCAGTTTTATGAAAATAATCCTAGGCTGATCCTCACCGTATCCCTTTCACACGAGGGTATGGCAGAATGTGATTTCTTAGTGAAAAATGTTCAATGCGAAAATTTGAGGGGGTGGGCACGGGTATAAGTGTGCAGGCATGAGAGAGAGAGAGAGAGAGAGAGAGAGAGAGAGAGAGAGAGAGAGAGAGAGAGAGAGAGAGAGAGAGAGAGAGAGAGAGAGAGAGAGAGAGAGAG
>JAGGCT020004181.1:47078-50600 GCA_017654935.2 Phymorhynchus buccinoides
GAGTGACGAGTACAAAGCTGCAGGAGCTGAACCAGAGGTGGAGGATGATGGAGCAGAGACGGGTGCTCAGGTCACGTCAGGCCCCGCCTTCCTCCTCATCCGCTCACCAAGGCCTCTGACGTCACGTCACGTGGGGTGCATTAGCCAATCAGCGACAGCCACGTCATCACCATTTCATTTCCCAGATTATCTCCATCCCCCCCTTCTCCCCCGCCTCCACAAAGCCTCTGATATCACCAGTAGACATTTTAGCTAATGAGCGACAGCCACGTCGTCATCATTTCCCAGATTCTCTCCCCCCGCCTCCACAAAACCTTTGATACCACAGTAGACATTTTAGCTAATGAGCGACAGCCACGTCATCATCATTTCCCAGATTCTCTCCCCCCGCCTCCGCAAAGCCTTTGATATCACCAGTAGACATTTTAGCCAATGAGCGGCAGCCACGTCATCATCATTTTCCAGACTCCCTTCTCAAAGCGTCTGACATCACGAGGTAGGGGAGAACGGGGTAGGTCCGCCCCCCTGGGGCAGGTCCGCCATTTCGTGTTAATTGTTGCTTAAGTGGTTTGCTCTAAATCATTCAAAGCACGTGAGAGACACGTGTTATCCTCCCGCCATGTCCTGTGTAAGTTTGGAGGATGTGCATCAATTTGAGAAAACGTTGAGAGCAAAAAAATGTGTGCTAGTTTTGTTATTTTTTGTAACAAATGAATCCATCACTTAATTTTGGTTTTCGTGGTTTAAAAAACACGTATATGAAGATAAATTTTGGATTTTGGTATTGAAAGGATGCTTAGTAATGGTAGATTCTGTGTGATTCTGGGTTTTATTAACCCTTTCACCGCCAAAGACGCATTTTGAGTCACCACAGTGATTTAACAACTATGTCACTAAAAGGCATCACATTGGGGTCTATTAGCCAAAGACCCTATTGACTTAGTTTTGGGAGAGTAAAGATAGATCTTATTTCATATATATGTTACAGAAGAATCCACAAAACTGCAGACGGATTTTGTTCTCCACCCAGGTAAATTGAAGGGAAATGGTCGTTGGTGGAAATATGGGTGGCGGTGGAAAGGCGGTTGAGCATTTCTAGAACAGGAGCAGGAGGGGGGACCGCCTTTCCCTGGGGAAGTATGCCTAAACCCCAATAAGGGTGGAGCGCTGTACTATGAGCAACATACAGAACATCCCCTTTAAGCTTCACAACACTGGAATTGCCTATAGGAGGGAAGACGGGGTAAAAAGCGCATGGGCGGGTAGAAGCCCACCCCAATTATCTCATGAAATGAAGCAAATTTCAGTCTCATTTTGCCCATGAGACGAGCGTTAATGTTAATGTCTAGCATTCGTCTCATGGGCAATTTTGACTGAAATTTTCTTTATTTCATGAGATAATTGGGGTGGGCTTCTTACCCGCCCATGCGCTTTTTACCCCGTCTTCCCCTATATACGTATGTTGTCCATACAGTTACCTAACTATTGGTCTAAACATGGAGCTTCTACTTCGTTTAGCTTTCCATTTATAACAAGAAAAGCTGAAAAGTAGGCGGACCAGCCCCGTTCTTCCCTACACTTTAACCAATGAGCGACAGCCATTATCATCATCATTTCTAGATCGTGTCAGTTCGTTACTGTTACGTTAATTTCCTCTAATGCTCAATTGCCTGGTACGGTCATGTGACACGTCACAACACTCTGGCCAAAAACGATTCTCCAGGGCACCATCCAAGGAAAATGCCAGGAAGGCAGACAAAGAAAGTCCTGGCTGGACAACATCAAAAGCTGGACCAACCGCAACACCAACAACCCTCATACGCCTGGCAGAGGATCGTGACCAGTGGCGGAGGCTGACCACCCAATCCAGCATGGCACCCCGACGACCAAGCCGGTCATGGGTGGAGTGAGAGTGAGTGAGAATACTCAATTGATTGAAATGGAGAATGTTTGGATTGTTAAGACTCATACACAACCCAACAAGAACGAGAACAACCGCAACAACAGCCACGACGAACACACACAAAACATATTGCATTAATTTGAGGTCTTCGAAGTTCAAATATAAAAGTTTTTGTTACACATGTGAATGATTTGTTGATGTGTATATACACAGAACAATTCATAAAGTTAACGATAACTGAGTTTGTTTCTGGGGTTCACAAATACAGACATTGTCACACAGAAAAGTTTTATCAAAGCAAATTATTCTGCATTTTAAATGCACCAACTTTTCAGTACTTCAGATTAGGGGTATGGAGCTCAGCTACTCACTGAGATTTCTCTTTCATACTAGGGGAAGACAGGGTAAAAAGACCCATGGGCGGGTAAGAAGCCCATGCCAATTATCTCATGAAATAAAGAAAATGTAAGTCAAATTTGCCCATGAGACGAATGCTAAACATTAACACTCGTCTCATGGGCCAAAATGTGACTAAAAGTTGGTTTATTTCATGGGATAATTGGCATGGGCTTCTTACCCGCCCATGGGCTTTTTACCCCCCGTCTTCACCTATATATATTGTATGTATATTTTAACTTTCTTTCATATCATTTCATTTTGAAGGTTCCATCGGGGGAAGGATGAGAGGGAGGGGGTGGGGAGCGAGGAGAGGGTGAAGCAGCAGTGGGCTAATATCAGTCAGTTTTAGGTTCATTTATTCTGTTATGGCGTCATTGTATTGCGTTATTTCCTGCTTCGAATGCTTACAAGTTGTGTGCCATGCCATATAGGTCGGGAGTGTTTAGCGTATGACTCATTTTGAAAAGAAAACCCCCACCCACACACAAGCTGTTTGATTGTGGTGATTAAAAAGCCGAACACTTTTTGTGCTGCTGGTTTCGTCCCCTCTTGTTTTGTTTTTATCCTTCTATTGTTTTTCTCTGGAGCATTTTTATTATCAACTTTATTCTTATACCTCTACGTCTCTTCATAGCTGTAGTTCTGTCTCTCTGTCTGTCTGTCTGTCGTCTGTCTGTCTGTCTGTTCCTCTCTCTCTCTCTCTCCTCTCTCTCTCTCTCTCTCATTTCACACACACACCCCAACCCACCCACACACACACACCACTCACTCTCTCTATCTGTGTCTGTCTGTCTCTCCTCTCTCTCTGTCTCTCTCTCTCTCCTCTCTCCTCTCTCTATCTCTCTCTCTCACACACACACCCCCACCCCACACACACACACACACACTCAACTCTCTCGATCTGTCTGTCTGTCTTTCCCCCTCTCTCTTCTCTCTCCTCTCTCTCTCTCTCTCGCTCTCTCCTCCTCTTATCTCTATCTCTCTCTCTCTCTCCTCTCTCTCTTGCGCACGTGCGCGTGTCTGTGTAATTCTCTCTCCATTTTTCAGTTATGGTATATATGTCGGTCCAATAGGCTTAATCTGCGCATATTAAGCTTAACGACAAGAAAAGTTGGCGCAAAAGAAAGGATAATAGTACCTACTCAATAAGCCTTATGAGCAATTTCGTGCACCATTAAGTTTAACGGCAACGTAATGGTCGCGGCAATAACCCTAATGAG
>JAGGCT020004181.1:51100-74210 GCA_017654935.2 Phymorhynchus buccinoides
TCCAATGTACCATCATCCACCTTATAGTCGTTATAATGACTTCATCGTAGAGTTACAGCGTTGAAGAATGCGTGTAAAGAAAAACATCCAATTCCTTTATGCTTGTTTTAATAAAGACATTTATCGTCTCTGAGTCTTTTCATCTCTATTATTATGAGTTGTCTGTCTGTCTGTATGTTTCTGCGTCTGCCTCTGTCTCTGTTTCTCTCTGTCTGTCTGTCTGTCTATCGGTCTGTCTGTCTGTCTGTCACTCTCTCTCTCTCTCTGTCTCTCTGTCTCTCTCTCTCTCTCTCCTCTCTCTCTCTCTCTCTCTCTCTCTCACACACAACACACACACTCTGTGTTCTCTCTGTTATGTGTCATTATAAGCCCCTCCCCCAGCCTCCCTATGATACGGGCAGAAGGCCTATTCATTAACATGTTTGAATTGAATTGAATTGATTGAATCTCTCTGTCCCCCCCTCTCTCTGTCTCTCTCTCTCTCTGTTTCTCTCTTCTCTCTCTCTCTCTCTCTCTCTCTCTCTCTCTCTCTCTCTCTCTCTCTCTCTCTCTCTCATACACACAGTGAGAGAGAAAGCGAAAGAGACAGAGAAGGAAAGGGGGACCGACGACTGACAGAAACACAGACAGAGATATAATAGCATAGAGTCAGAGAGACAGAGAAACAAATAATTATATCACTCTATTGAAATACTCATCAAAATAATTTTGTCTGAGAGAGAGTGTGGGTGAGTGAGGGGGGATTCAAGAGTGAAGACTGCAGAATATGTATTCAGAAAGGCCATGGCCCATTAAGAGACAGAAGGAGAGAGAGAGAGAGAGAGAGAGAGAGAGAGAGAGAGAGAGAACAAAATGAACAATGAACAACTGTTTAATGATCAGGCCATCTGCCCATATCATGAGGGAAGGGGTAACAATGGGAAATCTTCACAATTCAAACAGATAAACATAACAAACAGTATCAAGATAATAGCAGAAAATATTACATTGTTTCATTACGAATTCTAAGTGCATCAGACAAGTACATTGCAAGGCTAAATATACATCTAGAGTCACACATCAGCAAAACTAGCCTAAAGGCAGAAGGATGATTGTAATAATTTTTAGGGATCAACTTTTCTCTAAGTACTAATTATTTAGGGCAAATTAATACAAAATGTATTTCAGTTTCAGGTGAACCTTTACAAAATGGCCAATCAAGACCAACATTTCTTGAATAACGATATTTGTGGGTGTGCAAAGCTGACACACCAAGTCTAAATCTAGATAAAGTCTTCCTCAAGAGAGAGAGAGAGAGAGAGAGAGAGAGAGAGAGAGAGAGAGAGAGAGAGAGAGAGAGGGGGGAGAGGGAGAGAGAGAGAGAGAGATTCGTATTATTATTATTATTATTATTATTATTATTATTATTCATGTCCCATCTTCTGGGCTGCACAGTGGCGTTGCTCCTGCGCCGCTCATTTCGAATCCGCAGAATCCGAAACCAGCAGTCCAAAAGGAGCGAATCTATGTTAGGCCGTCAGGAGGCAACCAACCGATGAGACACTGCATTGCTGCTGAGTCACATCGGTGGAGTGCAGTGGAGCCTGTTCTAAGCTAACTGTGTGCAGGACACCACCTGCTAAGCCCCCCCCCCCCCCCACCCCTCCCCCTACTGATAATAGTGTCTTAGTCGCGGAGCCAGCGTGAGTGAGGTCCTCCTCCGAGGGCGCCACCACGACCGTCCACCGACAGCTCCCCAGAACCACAGAACATACTGATCCCCATGACTTTGACCCGAACGCACCAAGGGCATAGACTGGATTGGAAATTGAAACTGAGGTCACCATGAGAGCAGTGCATGCAAGACCACATGCATTTGAGACATTTTGTTTCCTTTCTTTTTGATGAGAGATATATCCGTGTTTTTAAAAATAAAAGTCACTTGTGTCTCTCCTGACGCTGTGAAGTGTGTTCACGTTTTTGTTTTTGACCCCTTCTCTCTCAATCTCCCCCCTCTCCCCACACACACCTCAAGAAAATGTTGCTGCTCCGTCTGAACACACTCACTACGCTATATAATATTTCACTTTTAACGCGTATTTAAAAAATTGTGTTCTAGGCTTTTTTTTGTTATCAAGTTGGGCTATGTGACTGAAGTGTATTGATTCATAGGCAGGAACATTGTTGTCAAGAGAACCAACCATAGGACCTGCATTGATACTAATGATTATGGCTCGTCAGTGGGTAAGGTGTTGTTTTGCACAATCTTTTTGCTCTCTCTCTCTCTCTCTCTCTCTCTCTCTCTCTCTCTCTCTCTCTCTCTCTCTCTCTCTCTCTCTCTCTGTGTCTGTCTGTCTGTCTATCCGTCCGTGTGCCTTTCTGTCTCACTGTCTCACACACACGCACACACGCACGCACACGCACGCACACGCACACGCACACGCACACGCACGCACACACACACACACACACACACACACACACACACACACACACACACACGTGCGCGCGCGCGCAAGGATCAAACTGATTCTTTATAATCTTAGTTTCCAAAAAGTCTTCCCTGATGTGATGGTGATGGTGTTTTCTTTCATCCTGACTGGATTAGGCTGGCAAAGGTCCAGGTGTATAATAACACAAGAACATGTTCATTTAGTAACAGAAATGCACCCTTATGGAATAAGATACCCACTAACCTTAAAAGAGCACAAAGTAGCCTACCAACTCTTTCAAAACAAATCGACTAGACAATTGGAACGATGACAAAGAACTAATATATGAATATGATGATTAATTCATCAACAAGAAAAAACAGCAATCGACGACCTTGTCAATAAACAAAATACATGACAAAATGATGGGACTTTAAGAGCCTAACGGCTATATCATCTTGTCTTTATTATCTGATCTGACCTGATCTGATCCCCACTTTCCTGGCTAATAGGACAGGAGGACAGCTGACGTTGTTGTGGAAGGTCCCCGAAGGCTAGCTAATCTCTTTTGCTACAGCACTAAAATCGTGGTCTATTCTTAAAACCCTAACAGGTAATACCCACTCTTAAGCTCCGTAAGAAAAGGTCATCTATCGATGGAAGAAGCCTTGGTTTCGCATCTGATTTATCTTCTTCTAAGGGACAAAATATATATGGACATTGCCCCCCCCCCCCCCCCCTCACCCACCCACCCACAGGCACACATACACACACCTTCCTTCAATTTGAGTGACCACAGTCACATTTGACTATTTTGTCACTTAAAACAGGGGGATCTGCCTTAGGGGGGAAAAAAGAAAAAAAGAAAAAAGAAAGAAAAATAATTAAAAAAAAATAAGCTACGTGACCCAGCCAGTCAGGGCCCGTTCAGCGGACACCCAACGTGATGCTGCGTCTGGCAGGAACAGCCTAAGCTACAGTAGGGGGAGGGGGGAGGGGGGGGGGCAGTTTGACTTGAAGACCGCTGACACAAAGGTGTCGACGGTCTTGGCCTGCACAGCTTCTTGGGGCAGCTCGTTCCATTCCCGGATGGTGCGTGAGAGGAAGCTGGCTTTTCTATACTGAGTTCTGCAGAAGATCTGAGAGAGCTGCTGAGAGTGAGTACGCCGTTGTCTTGTGTTCCATCTTCACCTCACCTTGTAGACGTTTGAAGAGCATCGCCAGTCATGCGGGCTGGCGACGCTGTTGCAAGGAGGGCCAGCCGAGTTGTTCAAGCATCGCTGAGACGCCAGACGTGTTACGATAGCGTCTCGGGACGAAAGGAACAGCACGCCGCTGGACTGCTTCCAGTCTGTCGATGTCCTGTTGTTGGTATGAGTCCCAGACGGTTGATGCGTACTCCATGGGTACTCCCTGATGGTCTGGGAGCTGACATTGATGTTCTTCCGCAAGAAGTCGTTATGGCTTGACAGCAGATGCTTTCGATGTGCTTTCTCCAGCTGAGGGCTTTCGTTAACGTCACTCCGAGGTATTTAATGGAGTCCACTGCCTGCAGGGCATGACCGTGACGTTGGTAAGCCATGTTGCCTGGTCTTTCTGTCACATTCACCAACCACCCCACTCCCCGTCTCCATTTACCTGCGGTTTAAACACATTTTATTCAAGTTCAAGTTTTCACACAAAATATAACACAATAAGAGCAGCAACCAGCTTAAAGCGTATAAGCCTACTGTGTTCATTAGAAATTTCATTACACATACAACTTGACGGCTGCAATGACAATAACTTTATGTATATGTTACGTCCAATCCATGACATTGCCCATGTCATGAAATGGGCAAAATGGTTTGCCCAGTTCGTGAAATAGCCAATTTATAACTTGCAATTGAGAAAAGCAATATGAATGAAAAATAGTTTTTGTTCATTAGCACACATAGATCAAGAATTGGTTCAAACGAATGAGAAATAGTATCTGTAGATGTTTTATTCAGACTTTATTTGATAAATCGTTTGATTCAACATATGGCTCAGGCATGCCAACTGGTCGAGTTGGGGGGATGGATAGGGGTGCAAATACAAAGTAGAAAAGTGTGATACCATTGAATCAATCTTAATCAATACCTGCCTGAATGGGGACTCACAAATATGATACACATTGTCCATTTCATAAATTGTGCAAAGCATTTTGCCCATTTCATGAAATAGGCAATTTCACGGATTGGGCGTAACGTATATACAAATACAAACATTTCATGTGCCTTCTTTCCGAGTGCCCACAGACTCCGCCCTTTGCAGTGGTACTATCAGAGTCCAGCCCCGAGTTCCAGGCAGTGTCCAGCGCGTTCGACCGCGGAGTGACCGGCAACCTCCGGCCAGTGTGGCACGACTTCACCCTGCAGCGAGTCTTCAAGATCAGGAACGCCGCTCTGTGGCACAGATACTGCCAGTGAGTATAATAATTATTATGTGGTAGAACGCCATTTCCAGCAGAGTTATTGTTCTTTGCGTTTCCTTAGAGTTTCGCCACGGTCATTGTTCTGTTCTTTCTCTTCAGCGAGTCTTCAAGATCAGGAACGCTGCTCTGTGGCACAGATACTGCCAGTGAGTATGATAATGATTGTGGGGTAGAACGCCATCTCCAGCAGAGTTATTGTTCTTTGCGTTTCCTTAGAGTTTCGCCACGGTCATTGTTCTGTTCTTTCTCTTCAGCGAGTCTTCAAGATCAGGAACGCCGCTCTGTGGCACAGATACTGCCAGTGAGTATAATTATTATTATTATGGGGTAGAACACCATCTCCAGCAGAGTTATTGTTCTTTGCGTGTTCTTTGCGTTTCCTTAGAGTTTCGCCACGGTCATTCTTCTGTTCTTTCTCTTCAGCGAGTCTTCAAGATCAGGAACGCCGCTGTGTGGCACCGATACTGCCAGTGAGTACAATTATTGTGGGGTAGCAGAGTTTTTGTTCTTTGCCTTTCCTTAGAGTTTCGCTACGGTCATTCTTCTGTTCTTTCCCTTCAGCGAGTCTTCAAGATCAGGAACGTCGGTCTATGGCTCAGATACTGCCAGTAAGTATACTGGTCTCCAAAATGTAAGGGCCGGAAGAACGATCTTCTCTCTTCTGTCTTGGAGGCATGCTTATTGAGAGCTCTGGTTGCCGCCCTTAAATACACATTCGTGTCTAACTTTTGCTCAGCAGTGTTCACTACAGTCATGCCTTGCACGTGCAATAGGCAAGAAACCTGCATCAGCCCTGATTCTTCAGCGAAAAGAGACCAAACTTTCGTGAAATTCTCGTGAATTTGCCACATTTTAAGCGTACCTGAAAACGCTGTTGCTGTACTGCAATGTCTGCCAAACTGGTTCAGGCACGTGCAACAGGAAGGAAAGTTATTGAGTAGCCTAAGTTTTGCCATTTTCTTCATTGTTGTCTTAGTGTACAATAAATAGATATCAAGCTACTGAAAACAGAAGCCGGCCCTTAACTTTTGGAGACCAGTATATATATGCTATTTAGAATGTTGACCCGCGTAGAATGTATACATCCCACGGCGTAAAATGCAGAATGTGTACATTCTATGGGATTTTTGTAGAAAGTTGACGTCGGTATGCTTTCTATGGGTTTTGTTGTAGAATGTATATTGTATAGAATGTTGACCCGCGTAGAATGTATACATCCCACGGCCTAAAATGTAGAATGTGTACATTCTATGGGATTTTTGTAGAAAGTTGACGTGCTTTCTATGGGTTTTGTTGTAGAATGTATATTGTATAGAATGTTGACCCGCGTAGAATGTATACATCCCACGGCCTAAAATGTAGAATGTGTACATTCTATGGGATTTTTTGTAGAAAGTTGACGTCGGTATACTTTCTATGGGTTTTGTTGTTATATATATTATTTGGCATTTGGTGGGTTTGTTTTTAGTCACAGAGACTCGTCTCTTGAGATTCGGACTGCTCCCACCTGGAGAGAGCGTCCCCCCCAGTGCAGCACTACCCATTTTTTAAAATATCTTTTTTTTTGGGGGGGGGGGGCAGGGGGATGATGGAGAGGGGACGAGAAGGGGGGCGGGCGACCTTGTAAAACCTAGATATCCGTTTGGTTCATACCAGGCAGTGGGATTTCTCCCTGCTGTTATCGATTTTTGACTGTCGTGGTTTTTTTTCTTTTCTATATGTGTAAAGCGCACAGGTCAGACTGGCTTTAAGTCCCCATCAAAAAGAACTCGATGTTCAGTTCGATTTTCCCGTCGAACTGGAAAGTAAGGGCGGGGCATGGATTTGGACCCGGGGTCCGTATTGTGTTGGCAGGCGAACGTCTTAGCCACTCTGCCACCTGCCTTCCGTAAGGGATGGAATATGGCGTTCTCCGTTTATTTGTTATTTTTTTAATTATAGGATTCCTTACAGTTTTTCCAGAGTAAGATAATAATAATAACTAATAATAATAAAGAAAGCTTATATAGCGCACATTTCAGGCTAGCTGAGTATTATGGCATGGGGTGCGATCTAAAGAGTTATTGTCCTTTGAGGTTTCCCTAGAGTTTCCCCAGAGTTAGATACTACCGATAAATCTATGGAACACGATCCAAAAGTATTTTTGCTTTTTTATGTTTCTTTAGAACTTCTCCAGAGTTAGATAGTGCTAGCAAATATATGGAATGGGACACATTTCCAGCAGAGTTATTGTTCTTTGCGTTTCCCTCTAGAGAGATTCACACACAAAACTCTTGTTACACGGTGATCATTCATTTTCCAGGAAAATCTCCGAGCTGAGCCAGAAGTGTGGGCACCCCCCATGGGAGAACTACGTGTTCCACGGCACCAAGGCTCACAGCGTGGACACCATCTGCCTCGGCCCCTCAGGGTTCCGGGTGACCTACGGCTGGGACCACTTCAGACAGATCGGCTGCCTGGGCATAGGTGAGGGCTAGTATTAGCAACATGAGTTGTTCATTCCATTTTTTTTTTTTTTTTTTTCTTCTTTCTTCTTCTTCTTCTTCTTCTTCTTCTTCTTCTTCTTCTTCTTCTTCTTCTTTCTTCTTCTTCTTCTTCTTCTTCTTCTTCTTCTTCTTCTTCTTTTTCTTCTTCTTCTTCTTCTTCTTCTTCTTCTTTTCTTTTTCTTCTTTTTCTTCTTCTTCTTCTTCTTCTTCTTCTTCTTCTTCGATCGCTCAGACAGTTTCCTGTCAATTATGAGCACAGATGCGTCATGCTGCCATTATGCGCCTAACTAAGAAATAGGTCCAGCAAGTCCGACTTCGGCTGGAGGAAATCTTTTTGAAAGTGTTTCTTGAAAAACGGCAGGAGAATGGACTGGTAAGGCAGAAAGATAGTAGATGACAGTAAGCAGAGTCAAAGAGAGTGACAGATTAGAGGAAGTTACAAGCACAGAACTTCCAGAAGGTGGGGGAACTATTTATGCAAAAGACCCCCCGGTATCGCCACGGGGGGCATTCCATGTTTAATGTCCAGCTTTGCCCATTTTTGTTGTTGTACTACTCCCAGTTCTGTAAGAACACGAGTCACAAATCACAGAGTTCTGTGCAGCTTGACTGTGTGAAATCCAGAGTAGATAAGCCGAAATTAACAACTTCAAACATAGCATTGAAGTTTCCGTTTTTATTTCCATTTTGAAATTGTACAATCATTATTTCCATGTTCGCTTTTTGTTTTAACCTTTGGGCTGAACAGAGAGTGGTGTTTAAATATAATGAAGTAAGGGAACGTAGCTCTCTTTAGTATTGCGCTATTCAGTCGCGTCCCACTTGACTAACCACAGAATTATAGGAGGCAACTGCTGTTCTGGAAAGCTGGGACGGAGTTTGTTTATAGTGGAGATGACTATCCGACTGTCTTTCCTGTTATGTTATGTCGGCTACGAGGACTTTAGGATACTTAGGGTTGTTCACGAAAGGCTAACTGTCATATAGGTTGCATCCTAAGATCCAGAGGAAATACCCCCTTGTCCTCCGATAGTCTGAGAGCCATGGCCGTTCACGAAAGACTAACTGTTATAGAGATTACATCCTAAGATCCAGAGGAAATACCCCCTTGTCCTCCGATAGTCTGAGAGCCATGGCCGTTCACGAAAGACTAACTGTTATAGAGATTACATCCTAAGATCCAGAGGAAATACCCCCTTGTCCTCCGATAGTCTGAGAGCCATGGCCGTTCACGAAAGACTAACTGTTATAAAGATTACATCCTAAGATCCAGAGGAAATACCCCCTTGTCCTCTGATAGTCTGAGAGCCATGGCCGTTCATGAAAGACTAAGCCGCAAAATGAATTGCCATTGCTAAAGAAAATCAGCCGTCATGTAGGTCTTACTTTCGTTTTACTGTTGGTCCAAACCTGAAGGTAATGATAACCAATAACAAACTTAGCCTTGACTGAAGCTCGCAATGATTGAATGTATCATTCACGTGGTGTGTTCCAGCTTCGTACTTTGCGTGGGACGTGCAGACGGCCAACATGTTCTCAGGAGAGGTGGTCAACTCCCTGGACGTTCCTCACGTGGCCAGGACCACAGTCGTGGAACAAGAAGAAGAAGAAGAAGACGAGTTCCATTCTTATGCCTACCTTCACCACACCCACAACCAACCCTACCACCACCACCACCACCACCCTCGAAGCCAATCTTCAACCCAATCACACTTGCCCGCTCCAGAAACCCAGTCTTCTTCAGGCTTAGGATCTCAATCTGTTGCTTTGCCACTAGAAATGCAGCCAGCAAACTGGACCATTCGGGCGGCAGACGTGTCCCTCAACTCCCCAATGAGAGGTTGTTATTATTATCATCACTCAAAAACCCGTCTTCAACCTGATTCTGTCTTCTCAGCAAACTCTACGGCCTACCCGCCGACCAATTCTTTCTCCTCCTCCTCCTCCGCCTCCTCGCCCTTTATTGACTTCTCCCCATTCGAACAGAACCAGACAGTGTATTTCCCGGCTTCCAACGCCGTCTTCTACCCTCGTCGGCCCTCGAGGTGGCGCCCACGCGTGGTCCCAGAGAGCGAGGTGTGCTACATGGTCTTGGCCCGGGTCGTGGTGGGGCTAGCCACCCTGGGCCCCCGGAGCCTCGACGATCCCGGCTTGCAGCGACAGGGGTTCCCGGACCTGGGAATCTGTGACGCCACCCTGAACGAGAGGCGTACGGAGATGGCCATCTTCGACAGCGGCCAGATCTACCCCGCGTATGTCATCGAGTACCGCCGTCCGCGCATAGTCAGGGATCGGACATAATGATTTTGTTTTCGATTAAAGGGGCTCAGTATGCATGGTGCACTGGAAGGGTTCCAATGTCATGGGAAGCGAGAAAGGGAGTCTTCGACAGCGGGCAGATCTACCCCGCGTATGTCATCGAGTACCACCGTCCGCGCACAGTCAGGAGTCGGACATAATGATTTTGTTTTTGATTAAGGGGTTCAGGATGGTGCATTGGAAGGGTTCCAATGTCCTGGGAAGCGTGAAAGGGAGTCTAAGATAATGGCTTTCTTTTTAGTTTGAAAGGGGTTAAGAATGGTGAAATAATGATGGTAACATTAGAAGCTAGAATGGGAGCCGAAGATACTGATTTTACTTTACTTAAGAATGAAGGATGGTGTGGTGGGGGTATTGGAAGGGAGACAGGGAGTCAGAAATAATAAAGTTCTTATTGTTTAGAGTTAACGATAGTGTGCTATTGGAGCTATAATGACTTATTTTAGTTAGGGGTGAATGTTAATAGGCATATTAAAAGTGAGAAAGGGGGTCGTGGGTAAAGGGTTTTTCTTAGTTTAAAATGGAATGAGAAAGGGAGACAGGATATAATGATTTAAGGGCATGAGAAAGGGGGACAGGAAATAATGATTTAAGGGAATGAGAAAGGTGGGCAGGAGATAATGATTGAAGGGAATGAGAAAGGGGGACAGGAGATAATGATTAAAGGTTAAGGTTCATGAAATGGTAACATTAGAGTCAAAAGATAAGAGTTTTGTTTCTCAGTTAAAAATAAAGGATAGTGTAGTGGGAATATTGGGATTGAGAAATGAGGACGGAAGTATCAACTTTCTATCAGTTAAGAGATACAGATAGTGTGACGAGAGTATTAGAATTGAAAAGGTGGATTGGGGACAATGACTTCCTTTAGGGTTTAAGGGTTATCAAATGGTATTATTAGAAACGAGAAAAGGGGTCAAAGATAACGTATTGTTTCTTAATTAAAATTTCAGGATGGCGTGGTGGTACTGGGAGTGAGAAATGGAGTCTGTCTTTTAGTTAAAAGGTTAAGGATGTGAATGTCAGAAAGGAGTAGTGCATGACAGCTTTATGTGTTTGTGAAGAATTAAGGGGAGAACTGGAAGTGAGAAAGGGGCCAGGTGATAATGACTTTCGCTCAGATTTGAGGGTGTTGAACGACGTAAGCTTACAATTACACAGAAGGTGGGAAAAGGCGAGAAATGCCCAGGAGAGCGTGGATAAGAAGGGAAGAGAAAGGTTATCAGAAAGAAAATATGTTTGCATAAACAAAGTTCACTGGACAAACTCATGACAGTTTTTGTATGAGCCTAATGATAGACTATAAGCTCATTAACATTGTAAAGGAACAAGTACTCTTAAAACAAAAATAATACTCTCTCTCTCTCTCTCTCTCTCTCTCTCTCTCTCTCTCTCTCTCTCTCTCTCTCTCTCTCTCTCATGAACATAACATTATGTATGATAGTAAACGCGGATCAGTTAGTAATTACTGGCATGTTCTGTGTTCTGCCATCCATTTGAAAGTATGATTTACTTGTACACAAACTATGTGTATGTGTAACACGAAGAGGAAGGACACAGAAATCTGAATTAAACGAAACAGAATGGCATTATATCAAAATGATATAACATTGATCGTAGGGACTGAATCAACAACTTCAACAATATTGTCTTCGTTCAACTTAACTTTTACAAGGTACGATAAATGCTTGTGGTACTAAACACAAAATAATTTGTTTAATTTTAATATATTTATTTGTAGGTTTATTTATTTTACACAATAACTTCACGTTTTTAACCAAAAATGTTTTTGACCTATATTTTAATGTGGATATTTTAAGAACTTCCCTTCCATATATATCACTGCATCTCAATTAAAAACAACATCAGCAACAACAAAATAACAGTTTAAAAGAAAAAAGCCAGACAGCTCGTTCATAATAACGTAAATAAATAAATAAGTAAACTGTCCAAATGTTACGCGCAAAAGAATATTACTTTTCTTTTATTTAATCATTTATACCTAACAAGTTTGCTTTAAAAAATACTGACATTAAAATTAAAAAACAAAATGTCCACTCAAATGGATTGATATACGTGGACAAAATGTCACTAAAAATGAACAGATAAGTGTTATCTGATATTTTGTGGACAATAATTATTAGAAAAACCAACAACAAAACACTGATGACAAAATTAACTCTTAAAGTTCATGTCAAAGCCATCTGAAAATGTGTAACTGTGACAGTAAAATGCACACACATGGTTGCTGTAAATATTGAGAGTAATATACATTTTCTAAAGACAATATGTTTGATGCTAAGCAAATGGACAATATGTTTGATGCTAAGCAAATGGACAATATGTTTGATGCTAAGCAAATGGACAATATGTTTGATGCTAAGCAAATGGACAATATGTTTGATGCTAAGACAAATGTTTGGCTAAGCAAATGGACAAATGTTTTACAAAATGGGGGAAAATGACGAGTACCTTTGATTGCTTAGCCTATCGGTGATTTCCGCTATGCATTTTTAATGGAATAAGTCGTCTCGATTTATATTTTCCCTTTTATCTATAGTAACTCATAACAAATATGGTGTCTTACCAAAGACAGCAGTAAATAGCAATGTTTTAATGTTCTTTTGAACAAAGGCGATTGCGATTGAATGTGAACATGCTAAAGGTTGTTCAAAGAAATATATTTATGTGAGTGAATTATTTTTACGTATAATTGGAGAAGTGTGAGATCATGTATGCTTTTGGAACTGCTCCGTCATCAACGCTATTGAAGCCAACGGCATAAGATATACAGGAGGAATAAAAACATTGGAAACTAGGTTTTCCTGCATTTCGTGTCTGTGTCTGTGCTATGAAAGCTATGGTATGACTTTTATCTGCTATTAATTCCCTCCCTTTTTTTTAAGGTTAATGCCTTTCTTAGCTTACCATTGTAATATAGTTCCAAGATAAATGATTGAAGGCAGAAAAGAATAACCGATTAAAAAAATAGTTATCACCTTGATAATAATAATAATAATAATAATAATAATAATAATAAAATAATAATAATAATAATAATAATAATGATGATGATGATGATGATGATGACGACGATGATGAAGATAACAACAATAATAAATAATAATAATAATAATAATAATAATAATAATAATGATGATGATGATGATGATGATGATGATGATGATGACGACGATGATGAAGATAACAACAATAATAATAATAATAATAATAATAATAATAATAATAATAATAATAATAATAAAATAAAATAAAATAATAATAATAATAATAATAATAATAATAATAATACGTGATCCTTCCAGTGTTTGGGGGGGGGGGGGGGGAGGAGTGGGAAGGGGTAAACGTATTCAAATGTTAACAAGAAGGCCAACCGCCTTCTAAGCGTACTCCCAGTCCAATCTTTTCTTGTCCTCACTTTATTCAATTCCTTAATTGAGTAGCCCCCCCCCCCCCCCCCCACACACACACACACACACAGTTTCGCCCCCCCACCTTACTCCCTGATGCGGCCCTATCAATCTACCCTACCCTATTTTGCTTTAGCTGCCTATACTACTGACGCATCAGTTCTCAACAAGCGCAAACACCACCCCCATCCATCACAACCCCCTCACCCCCACCCCCCCCCACCCACCCCCCACTCCACCCCCACCACCCCACCCACCACCACCCTCCACCCCCACTCCCCACCCACCCACACATACGCCCATACTCACAGAGGCAAATAGACATTCATTATTCACTAAATTGAAAGAATATTATGTACAGTTTTGGAAAACCACTAAAGGCAGTGGTGCCTCAAGGCTTCAATTCTATAACATAGTCACACGGTCTTACAATATCCAGCCATATCTAACAACATGCAAGAACGTGAAACACTAAAACAGCTCTATGTCGCTTAAGATTAAGTCAACACGACCTTCAAATTGAAAGGGTGCGCCATCGCAATATTCCAAGAGAAGACAGACTTTGTCAATCTTGTAGCGTGGTGGAGGATGAACTTCATTTTCTAGGTGCATGTACACTGTACACCGACTTGCGGTTTGCTCTTATTAATTGTATTAGCAGACATATGCATTCTTCATTGTTAACAGATATTCAGTCTCCAAGTCTCATACTAAAATCAAATTCCTTTCAACCTGAAATAGCAAGATACGTTTATAAATGCTTTGCTGTCCGCCATAAATAATTAAGCAAGAATATATGTTTTATAATTATTTTTGTCTGCTGCATTTACTTCGTCACGAACTTTACCTTGTGCTTTTTATTTATTATTTTCTTTCGTGGTATGTGCTTACTACTTCTGTGTCAATAATTCCTTTGATGGTTTTACGACAAATAAAAGAGTTTGAGTTTGAGTTTGAGTTTTTAGACAGAGAAACTGGCCATTAAGCGTATGTGTGGACCCAGTCTATTTCCTGGAGGGGTGAAAGGTCGCATAGAAAGTAATATCTCCCTTGTCAAGGGGGGTAATTTTTGATCACCGGGTCATTGTGTTATTTTGTGCTAATATTTTTTTCTTGTATCTGTATAATAATACTGAGAAATTAAATAATTTACAAAAAGCGTTGCTAGGTAACGCCTGTTCACTACACCTACTTTGGTTCAAATCTACCCATTATCTTTGAGATAAGCAGTGTCTTTTTAATTTTCTAAAGTTCGTCAGTGGGGTTACGTTCATATGGCTTGTCGTTCTGTGAATCTGACATTGTGCACAGCATCTGCAATAATGTCCCATATGTGCCCTGCCGGGCCGAGAGGACGTAAAACACTATATTTCATTCGCAGCATCTGCAAGGTCCAAGAAATCATTGTACCAAGTTTCATTACGATCGGTCCAGTGGTTTAGGAGCTATGGGCTGGAACACATTTCGGCTACACACACGCACGCACGCACACAACACACACACACACACACACACACACACACACACACACACACACACACACACACACTCACACACACACACACACACACACACACACACACACACACACACACACACACACACGCATACACACACACACGCATACATACATACATACACGCTCGCACGCACGCCCACAGCTATATCAGAATAACAGCTGAGCGCCGATAATTACCAAAATGTTGCGTGATGTTCATGTCACTGTCCATTGGCAAAGTTAAGTAACTACACTCCACGATATTAATGTTACAGACAACCACGCGTACACAGACAGACAGACAGACAGGCAGATCGACAGACAGAGAGCTACGAATAAAACTGGCATAAACTGGCAGAGAATTGCTTTGCTTTGGTCTGAAATAACAGTGTGTCAATTATTGGTTCAAACAATCCTCCGTATTCAAACAAACAGCCACAAACAACACACAGTGCAATTAAACAGCCAATAAGCTAAAAGCATATAGTTGCGCCAACAACTTGTGTGCCCCCCCCCCTCTCTCTCTCTCTCTCTCTCTCTCTCTCTCTCTCTCTCTCTCTCTTTCCCGCTCTCTCTCTCTCTGTGCGCGCAGCGGGCATGTGTATCTGTGTGTCTGTGTGCTTTGTGTGTGAAAGCACACATGTGTTTTTTGTTCCCATGGTGCATGCGACGGGAGTGTTTATAACATCCCCAGAGTTCCCTGTTCTCGATTGATCTAAGGTAGTTTCTGTGAGAGGATGTTGCATTAGGTGGCTGGGTGACACATACAAAGGGTTTGAAGTACTGACAATGTGGGGTGTGCTTTCTCAAATGGAATGTTTTTGTTCGCTCCTGGGATGACTAGGGAAAGACCTAAGAAATACGATCACATTCTGGGACTCTCTTCTGAGGCATTATAAGACCGTAAGGCGAGAGCCTGTGGCTTTGTCTAGGGATGCACTGGCCTCGCCTGTCCTTGGTGGGGGCTGTTGGATGCGTTCTGGTTTCTGAGTGGGTGTCTTTTGCCGGTGGGCTCTGCAGTCATGAAACACGGGCTGGTACACCCATGGGGACATTTCGCAAGGACTCCTCTGTATGCTCTGTATCCTCGTAAGGACTCCTCCGTATCGTATTCGATGGTCACCAAGCCGGGAGTAGCTATGTTCCTTGTATGCTGAATGGAATGTTTGCCTGCTCCCCAGTAACACAACACGGGACTTCCAAGGCTGGAGCAGGGCTGCTCTCGTGTTGATAGGGCAGGCGTGGCTGGTGCATCTCTGGGTCCCATCAGCACCTTCAGGTGTTTCTATTTCAACATCACAGGAAAGCAACCCCTCCGGCATTCATCAATAATCAACACCCTATTCGTAAACTTAGTCTTTTGCTAGCTATTAACTAATGTTTGCTACATATTGTCTCTTTTGGTAAAGTTTTGATTTTTTTGGAACGCGTTTTAATTTTCAGATGATAGTGGTTAATGTTGGTTGTCTATCCACTACAGAGCCAAGAGAGCAATGTCTAACTTGTGCAGGCGCGCTTGAGCATCGGTCTACTTTTTAGTGCTTTCGGGTGCATATATGTGTGTGTCTGCACGTGTCTGTGTGATAATTATTATTTAAGAAAATTTATATAGCGCTTTACCTTTAAGCTCTAAATGATGCATGTTTGCGCATGAACTATTCTTCTTTAAAGACCGGACCATAAAACTCAACAACACCTGACAGAAGCAGTAATATAACTACTGGAACCCACAACAGGAAAACAACAACAACAACAACAAACAACAACAAAAGAGTACCATCACAGCAACAACAAAGACCGAAACGTTAACCAACAACACCTGACAGAAGCAGTAATATAACTACTGGAATCCACAACAACAACAACAACAACAACAACAACAACAACAACAACAAAAGAGTACCATCACAGCAACAACAAAGACCAAAAACGTTAACCAACAACACCTGACAGAAGCAGTAATATAACTACTGGAATCCACAACAGGAACAACAACAACAACAACAACAACAACAACAACAAAAGAGTACCATCACAGCAACAACAAAGACCAAAACGTTAACCAACAACACCTGACAGAAGCAGTAATATAACTACTGGAACCCACAACAGGAACAACAACAACAACAACAACAACAAAAGAGTACCATCACAGCAACAACAAAGACCAAAACGTTAACCAACATCCGTATAATTATACCAAACGGTGAATTGTTACCACACATAATGCTCCTCCCCACACGCTACCTACGACTACTCCTACTACTGCAAGCTTACTTGCCTTTATCCGTGCAAGAGACGACCGTTGGTGTACGTCACGAGTGGGCGTTACGTCAGCACGGACCCGATGACGTCATTTTCGCTTACGGCCTTCTGTGGGTGACGGAGTGTGGCAGTGCGGCACAGTGCGCCGTGACGTGTTTGGCTGACGAGAAATGTCTCTCTTTCACGGTGTCGTCACGTGATGATCGTGGTATGCGAATCTTTATTTTTGAATTTATTTATTTTTTTATAATTTATTTATTTATCAAGACAACTTTTATAGCGCCTAATCTTTAAGCTCTAAGCGCTTAATATAAGGATGATTGTTTTTGCATTACACTTTTGTATGATTAGTGGGTTTTTTTAAAAATGTAACCTTTTCACCGCCAATGTCACATTTTTGCACAACAGTGATTGAACACCCATGTTATCAAAAGTCTTGAAATGAGGGTCCTGTTATCCAATGATCTTGGGTTCTTAATTTTGAGAGGTAAGGATAGGCCTTATTTCAAATATATCACCGAAGAATCCCCAATATTTCAGACAAAAATCTTTTCTCTATCCATGTAAGTTTAATGGGAAATGTGGACTAACAAGCGCGAAATCGCAATAGTTTGTGGCACGCGGTCTATTTTTACCACTCCAATCATGAGTTACCTCCCCTGGCTTTTCAATAATTTTAATCTGTAAACCAGAATGTTATCTCTGCACCATTTCGTAACTTTTTATATCTTTTGGAAAACATTTAAAACTATGTATCCTACTTATACTCATCAAAAGAAGCACCGCATACTCGTCGTGTCTGTTGTAGTGTCCGTATTACATATGTTTATTATTTTGTACGCTTTTAAAATACATCATTTTAAAGAGCGGCCAGAAGTGTAGCCTCGATTTGAAGTGCGTTGCCCCACATGGCCGAAAGGCCCAAGAGGGCGTTAAAAATTTTATTTTATATATATATAGTCTATATATATATATATATATATATATATATATTGTTGAGTGCGACAATTTTGTCAAAATGTGCGACAATTTTGGACCGACAGACATGATCGACAGACCGACCGACAGACAAAGTGAGTTGAAAACTTATAGGTTTGTGGCTTGAGCCACAAACAAAAAGTGGCTGGCTGCGAAAGGGTTAAATACAAAAAAGCAGTGGATGTATGAGTGCAGGGTGGGTGGGGTGAGACAAAACTGACGTAGGCCATATAATACTTGGTATATGATGTGGATAATATGCGCTTGCACTTTGAGTTTTTTTAAAACCCAACCCACCTATCTCACAATTCATGGCTTGTAAAACAATCAAATATAATACTTGGTATAAGATGTGGGTGATTTGTGCATATTATTTCATACTTTCTATTTGTGTAAAGAATAATATTGCTATGTCTCAGTATTTAATTATAAGAAATATATTTCATTGTTGTGGGGTTTTTTTAAATGTAAGTACACAAACAGAAAACATACTACCGTTTTGCCTTTTTTTGTCACTACAGTTAATTCTGATGACTCGAGAAATCTACTCTAACTGTAATATAATGTGCACGGTGTCCAAGGATCTCTATTTAGTAGTTTTGCAAGGAAGTTTCTCACACGTTTGCTAAGTCCTCCCGCGCACTTTCTGTCCTTATGTGCACATTAGTCTAAAATGACCCTGTTTCTGTGTTTTTTTTGTGTGTATTTATTGCAAGTATTTATTTCATGACTCGCCATGTTACATTCCCACACAGAATGTGAAGCCATTGTACCCACTGGTTCGTGAGATACAGCTCGGACATGAAGGAAGGAAATGTCGGTTTTGTGAGTCTTCCTTGGCAGAGGTTTGCACTGGCGGTTCAAAATTCAGGATCTGAATAGATTGTGACATGTTGATCAAGAATATAATATGGTTATGGGAGACCCTAGGCATTATTGTAGGTCATGGTATCCACGAGAGGACAAATGTTTGCAAAAAGACTTAAAGATACACTGACGCACCTTGTTTTTTTCTGGGTAGCTGTGACCCACATACAAATGTCCCCAACTTCAAATTGAGGCTGCTCTTTAAAATGATGTTTCGGTTTTGAATTTGGGGGCATTTGTATGGGAGTCAGACCTGGTCAAAACAAGATTTCTTACCAGCTATAAGAGGAAAAAAAACACGTGGAACCCGTGATTTTGACACGCGATCTGGTGGATCTTTAACACACGTTTGTTATGAGCATCCCGAACAATGATTTTGTTCATATTAAAGGCAATGCGATTTTGATTTGATTTGACGTTGACGTTGACAGGGAAACGAACGTGTCGGGGTCACACCCTGTTCCAGGAGGATCTGTGGAAGGAGGAGGAGGACCCAGGCACACGTCTCTACACCATGACCCTCAGGACCCGGACCCGGAAAGGTGTGTGCATTGGGGTACCCCTCAATTGCACCTATTTGAATATAACTCAATTGCGTCTATTTGAAAATCACTCTTTATTCTCTTTTTGTTGTTGTTTGTTTTGAAAAGCACTCAATTGCGTCTATTTGAAAATCACTCTTGAATTGCACCTATTTGAAAATCACTTTTTTTTCTTTTGTTGTTTGTTTTGAAAATCACTCAATTGCGTCTGTTTGAAAATAACTCAATTACGTCTATTTGGAAATCACTCAATTGCACCTATTTCAAAATCACTCAATTGCGTCTATTTGGAAATCACTCAATTGCGTCTGTTTGAAAATCACTCAATTGCACCTGTTTGAAAATCGCTTCTTTTTTTCTTTGTTTGTTTGTTTTGAAAATCACTCAATTGCGTCTATTTGGAAATCACTCAATTGCACCTATTTGAAATCACTTTTTGTTGTTGAAAATCACCCAATTGCACCTATTTGAAAATCACTCAATTGCACCTATTTGAAAATCACTGAATTGCACCTATTTGAAAATCACTCAATTGCACCTATTTGAAAACCACTCAATTGCACCTATTTGAAAATCACTCATTTGCACCTATTTGAAAATTACTGATCTACCACTTCCCTAAGTCTAAACCTGACGTAAAAACCTGTAATCTTCTTTCATTTCTTTTTTTGTTTATGTATGTTGCTTTTGTGTACATGGCTGGAGTGATTTGTGAGTTTTTTTTATAAAAAAATAATTCAAAATCGTTGCGATGCGAATGGGTTAATTTTGCAAACGTGTTCGTGATAATATGCAGAATCCTCTTGGCACGAGAAGCCCTGTGAGAGCAACAGTGATTGTCCACAGACCCATTCGGAGTGCTTCGTGGACCAGTGCCTCTGCACGCCTGGCTACTACTACTCACTGAGCTCCGATGCCTGTGGCACTAGTAAGGAAACGTTCTAATGGGGTTGTGTGTGTGTGTGTGTGTGTGTGTGTGTGTGCGTGCGTGTGTGTGTGCGCGCGTGTGTGTAATGTATTTTCTGCAACAACAAAAAAAGACATTTTACTATAATTAAGCACATTCATTAAAGCATGCCATGTTGCATAAGTTTCAATCTTATGTTTGTTTTAAAGTTGAAGTTTAATTAAATACTCCATGCCCCAATAGGGGTGAAAGGATAATAACATATTGAATCTTGAATTGTGTGTGATTGTGTGCGATTATGTGTGTGTGTGTGTGTGTGTGTGTGTGTGTGTGTGTGTGTGTGTGTGTGTGTGTGCGTGTGTGCGTGTGCGTGCGTGCGTGTGTGTGTGTGTGTGTGTGTGTGTGTGTGTGTGTGTGTGTGTGTGTGTGTGTGTGTGTGCGTGTGCGTGTGCGTGTGCGTGCGTGCGTGCGTGCGTGCGTGCGTGCGTGCGTGCGTGCGTGCGTGTGTGTGCGTGTGCGTGTGCGTGTGCGTGTGCGTGTGCGTGCGTGCGTGCGTGTGTGTGTGTGTGTGCGCGCGCGAGCGCGCGCATGTGTGTGTGTGCGTGTGCGTGTGCGTGTGTGCGTGCGCGCGCGCACCAGTCGGTCATGTCCGATCATGACTTCCGGGTAATAGAAGAGGCGATTCCTATTCCGGAGAGGTGGTCTGGAATTTGTTTATGGTCGAGAAGCCTCGGCCATGGACACATCCCCACTTTCTCGACCAGAAGGACTATGCTAGTGGGACAGCTGGTGTTGAGGAAGGTCCCCAAAGGCCAGCTGATCCCGTTAGTTGCAGCACTAAGAGCCAGAGTGAACGCCTCCTTGTTTTAGGGCCATAGTCATTAATTAAGGTGGGCTTAATATCACAATCACCACCACACCGTCCTCCTTATCCTGCTCGTCACCTCCTCCTCCTCCTCCTCCTCATCATCATCATCAGCAGCAGCAGCAGCAGCAGCATCCTCATCCTCATCCTCATCATCATCATCGTCAATATCATCATCATCATCCCGTCCTCGTCAATATCATCATCATCACCTTAGTTGTGATTATTATCATCATCGATCAACATCATCATCATCATCATCATCACCAATATCCTCCTCCTCCTCCTCCTCATCTTAGTCGTGATTATTATCATCATTATCCTCCTCCTCATTGTACACTCATCATCCGCGGCGTCGTTTGAGCCTAATACAGAGGTGAGCGAGTGGCGAAGAAAAACAAAAGCGTTCAGATTTTAACCAAGTCATCATTTAGGGTTTATGATATCGAAACAAACAAAGGCAAAAAACCCAAATCATTGGCGGAGATAAGAATAGACGAAAACGAATGAACAAAAACCAAAAATGCCCTAAGTGTAACTGTGATCCACTTTCTGTCTGTTCCTTTCTTTGATGTTGGCCCCCAAAGCGCCTTAGAAGAAAACAACATGCTCATGAGTTTTGAAATGTGTTTCAGGGTTTTTTCTCTCCATGTTTTCTAAATTGTTCTGGTTGTTGTGCTAGTTGTTACCCCCCCCCCCCCCCCCCCCCCCCCCCACACACACCTGTTTTGTTCTTCTCCCCTTTTCCTTTCATGTTATTTTTATTTATTTATTTTCATTTAGTTTTGTGCTTTTATATTTTCGAGGGCATGGTGTAAAAAGCTTATGCTTATCTGTTAACCCTCAATAAACATTCGTATTCATATTCGTATTCGTATGCATATTTTTTCTCTGTCTGTCTGTCTGTCTGTCTGTCTCTCTCTCTCTCTCTCTCTCTCTCTCTCTACTCTCTCTCTCTCTCTCTCTCTCTCTCTCTCTCTCTCTGTGTTTGGTTCAGGTTGCCAGAAAAGCGACTTAGGGCCGAGAATGGTACAGTATCATGAACGCGCCTTGGACGGAAACAACATGTTCATATACAGCAGCATCAGCTTTGAGGACTGCGTTCAGCTCTGCGTCGAGGATCCCGACTGCCGTAGCACCGACTACAGTGCTGGGAGGCTCAAGTGTTACCCTTCGGAACACACGGCTTGGGACAAACCCGACGACTGGGACTCAGACACGAGGGAAGAGAATCAAATGTCTTACTTGCAGAGAGTCTGTCTGTAAACGTACGTGCACATGACGAATTGCAAAATGTCTCAAGAGATTATGGGTTGTTATAAGAGGAGGGGGGGAGGGGGGGGGGGGGGGGGCCAGCAATCCATATGTGACCCAGCACCACGAAAGGGACATTAAGTCGCTGGATAGTTTTTACAACAGGCTTGTAATGTCAAAAATATCACTTTTTAAAAATCAATTTCGAGTTATGGGTATTTTCATGTTCTCTAACATATCATCTTTCATATTTATCAAAGAACAATCTTCCAACCTTTCACTGCCATACTATATTTCAGCCAAAATATTTCCATTAAAATGTACCTGGGTAGAGAACAAAAAAACATATGCAGTATTGGGGATTCTACTGTGACATATCTAAAATAAGGTCTAACCTTACTTCCCAAAACTAAGACAATAGGGTCTTTGGATAATAGACCCCAATTAGATGCTTTTTAGTGGCATAGGTGTTTAGATCACTGCGGTGCTAAAATTTGCGACTTTGGCGGTGAAAGGGTTACAGGGTTAAAAAAAAAATATGGTCGCTAAGTGGTCTCACTTTCCAGTGCTTTAAAACGAGTAGGTCAATGCATTTTCTTCAGATAGGCAGACTTTGACTGGGGTGACTACAAATGGCCACTGCTCCTCTACTAACGTTTTAATGTTTCATAAGTCTCAACGGAAAAAGATACAATAAAGAATGGTCTTGTATCACTAAAGAAAAATGTCGAGTTTCTAAGTGTATCATTTTTCTCAAATGTTCAGTTTTGACACTTATGTCCCTTTCGATGTGCTGGGTACACAAATGGAAAAAGCAAGCAATTTAGATATAAAA